>JBBPOM010000215.1:0-37344 GCA_038091455.1 Leccinum uliginosum
TGAATCCGTTTCCTGAGATTTGTTGTGGTTGCACGATCAGCAATGAACTCCTTCAATCGTTGGAATTCATCTACGGAACCAGCTTCGAAGCCCCGCGAGTCATGGAAGACGAAATTGTTGTTGCTCTTGAAAATCAACTCATTCTCGATGTTGTGCATTCCGCGCTAGCGTGCATTTGTAAAGATGCGCATCATGTCCGCGTCCAGTATGTACTAGTGACTCAGATACTCACCCCTCTGGATCCCTCGACCTGGGTAAGATCAATCTAGTAGTCGCACGGTTTGGTAAGCCAGTCGTCCGTATGCATCAAACCAAGCACGCACCTTGTTGCCTTCTCCATCATAGACCTCCGGGGTTTCGTTTTCGGTAGTGTTGCAGATCGCACGGAGAATGGTCGTCTTGCCAGCGTTCGCCCGCCCGATGATAAGGATCCTGAAGCGGCCGAATTTCTCTCGGATGTTTTCAAAACCGCTGGTCTGGTTTGTCTCCATATTTGGGTTCTAAGTATGAGCGTGATGTCGAAGAAACTGTGGAAGCGTCGAGTTGAAGCAGTGGTCACCGTGAGGGCGAGGGAGGAGGAAGTGGCTGAAGAAGCGTACGCGATCGATCCCCATCTACTTCCGATATCCGCTTCCGGCAGGTCCATCCCGGCGGGCCGTACAGTGTTTTTGGTTTGATCCGAACAAGGCCAAAGCTTGGAAGTTCAGACACTGCAGAAACCGACAAACAAACCGCGCGCGATAGCTACAGAAGAGACATCGTAGCCGTTGGCTAATCATTAATCATCAATGTCCTTGTCTTCGAAATTTCAGAAATCATTTGCACGATGCCAAAACTACGTGACAAACATATTCGTACATCCTACCATGCCTCACGAATGCCCTATCAATCTAAGCACGTGCAGAAATTTCTCGAAAGCGAGGAGCAGCATAATCTTTGAGCGACTTCATCACATCCACAGGAGTGGTTTTTGGCATCGCGAGCTTGTGAACTCGGCACTTCGGCGAGGAAATCAGTGAACATCTAGATACTCAGATCAGAAGAGAAATCCACTATAGGTAGAAAGTGCAGACCTCGATGGTGTCCAGTGGGCCGCCGGCACTCTCGGGGTGGAATTGCACACCCCAAACCTTCCTACCCGAATCTGCGGTCGACTTGATGCCCTCGACTGACGAATCATTGCAGTTGATGAACAATGGCTCCCATCCCGCTGGGAATGGGTTACTTAATGTCAGGGCATACTGGTGGTTTTGGCTATAAAGTACCCCGATGAGTGCCCGTACAATGAGGTCATCAAAATACCCACCTCGTCACGTAAACTCGACCAGGTTTGATAGAACCCGCAGACGCCAAAGCGAGGACGGGTTGGTTGTGTCTACGGTTCCCAAAAGTCATGCGGTACGCATCTAGACCAGCAGCCATATCGATGATCTGGTGACCCATACAGATACCGAAAATAGGCTTGTCCCACTCCTGAATCGTCTTCCTGAAAGCGGCATCCATGCAATGCCTAGGGTCACCAGGACCGTTGGTAAGGAAGAGGCTATCGTACTGGTCACGTTGAAATCAAAGTTCCAGGGAAGAACAGTCACTGCGGCGTTTCGACGGACGAGGGAACGAAGGATGTTTGCTTTGACATCATAGTCGAGAACGGCAATTCCCACATTGCCTGAGGGGTTAAGGGAATATGGTATCTGTGGAGACTTGGTCGACGAGGTTCTCGGTAGAAGGATCCCAGTACTGCTGGGGCATTGGAGCGGGAGCTGAGGCCTGAGGGTTGTTCCTTGATCACGTAATAACCGCGTGATTTCGCGAGTGTCTACGCCAGTGATACCAGGCACGTTGAAACGGCGGCACCAGGAAGAAAGGGATTCGACGGCTGCGTGATGGGAGAACTTTTCAGCGACGTCTGCAACGACGACGGCGCTACACTGAATTCCCTCCGACTCCATGACGACACCGACGTCGTGAGTCGATGGGAACCTTGTTATTAGGCACACCATAGTTCTCGCTGAGAGGAGTGGTGAAGACAAGGGTTTGACCCCGATAGGAAGGATCGGTCATTGTCTCGGTTTCTGTATATACGAACGGGTCAATGGGGTTTGTTTGATCGGATTCGAGTAAGGTCGCACTAACAAGATGTGATTGAGGTCGAGAAAACGGTCTCCCGGGCCCAAAAGTGCTCTTCGGCGCCCCAAAAGATCGACCATGGAAGGATTGGCCCGTTTTGAGATGGAGAGTAGCAGGCAAGGCGGCTGTTGCACCAGCATGGGTGGCAAATCCACGAACAAAGAGTTGGTTTCGAATCAGAGTGCGGGCAATCCTTATAGTAGACAAAAGATTTTTGGGAGGCTTTCGAAGATGGAGTCCGAGCGATAACTGTACAATGGTCAGAATCAGATGGAGATAACAAATGGTATTCGTACTCGTCGCGTGTGTTTTGTGTGAATGTCATTGTAATACGAGCTGGATGCTCCGAGTCAGTGGTGAGCACTAGTGTTCACCAGAGCAAGCATGAGGCCTTCACATCATGATCAATGACCCAACAAAGCTTCGCGTCATCTCAATAGTGTTCTACAGGCTCGAGCTTCGTACGATCACTGATCCAGTGGTTCTCAGGAGCGTGGAATGATCGCTAGCCCTACTAGGCCAAACCGACTCTGCTCTGTTCAAAGAAGATACCAATTTGGTTGAATTTGGTTACGTATGTCACGGTTTTAGATTTTATTTAGGCTAATGTCCGAGGAGCCAATTGGAGCGCACGAGCTACCACAGGCTCTGCTCCCTCTAATCGTTCGTTTTTTAGGTGCTGGGCGTTTGTACTGTCTCCATTGTTTGTATTTGAAGCGCTTCGCGCGCCTCGCCTTGTCTCTCGCCGCTGTTGAATTTGTATCCTCGACACCCGTCGCTTCAATTCTGGCAACCGAGCCTTTTTCACGTTTCCCCACAGGTGAAGCTCAGGTTTTTCGCTTTATTTATTGATTCTCTCGCCCGGCGTTGAGGAAGATTAGACCCTATGGATAACTCCACGAACACGACAGAACTATACCAGGGTGGTTCGCAAAAGAAATATCGATTCATGGATTCGTTGTTACCACGCCAGATGGTCGAACAGGAAGTACTTACCTGCTCTTTGTCGCACGGAAAGAGTTGACGCTTAGGAGGACATCACGAGGGGGACTGCAGAATGCTGAAATGGCGTTTGAGAAGTTCCTCGGTGAAATGGTACTACGTTCACCGGAAAGAGTGTTGCGGCGAAGATCACCCCGCGACGCATTCTCGTACTGCATTCGTGTTCGCTGGATGACATTCCTAGTACCAAGATCCCACCCGGTGAGGTTCCTCAGAGTGTGTCATTAATGACGCTCGTCATAGGAATGGCACTGGCCAGACATGAAATTCAAAAACGGCGTACCAAGTATAGTTGCGCAAAGTCGAAAAGTCGACTTCGACTTCGATGTCAAGCATACGATCCTCTGAAATATACCTAATGGCACCTCCGTAGTCTCATCAGTTCCTAGGATGCTGAGTCGACCTGCGAAAACAAAATACATGATGGGGAAGTTCAATCCGACTCGTAGGTAAACAAGTGCCAAGTCACCTGACGAATCTCCGGCTGCGTGCCCTTCGAGTGTAGTTTCAGTAAGAGTGGCCGAACTCGGGAGAAAAGATTGATTATAGGGGCCTATGTTGTCATCGTCATCTGAGGGCGTCGACGATACGCGAAACCATGCTGCTCATGCACCGAAGACATGCACTGCTATACGGGTAAGGCGAGCAGTCTTAGAAGTTCACTCACCACACATCAGACACTCCGAGTGACCTATTGCTTACGTTGCTGAGCCAGTCACCGGCGACGACAACATCATAAATATAGCGAATGTGGTAAACCGAGTAAAAACTACATCAATGATATATACATACGACACACATGCAATGGGCCCTAAGTTGCGCGACAACCAGACAGAGAATGTTCACGCCAACGCTCCCTGCAGAAGGATCATCAACATGAAGTAGATCAAGCGAAATGAATATTCAGGTATGCGTACCATGGGATCCCAAGCCGGAAGGACGACCGCATCGTTCGACTCATACACCTTGACAAGGTCTTTCGGCGCGAGCGATTTGTGAACTACGACCTGGTATACGAACCTGAACGGGGTAGTTGCGTGAGCGAAGACTCGTTACAGTAACACGAAGACACGCACTCATCAAACCACCTCTCGCTCATCACCATGAAACCTTTGTAACAACTGTCATCACCCCACGAGTTTTCAACCTTGAAACGGACTGGTCGTCCAGTCCCTTCGTCGATGTGTACACCTGAGATCACCATGGCATGGGTCATCGAAGACTCGTTGGTTTGCAGACGTTGGGCCTTGGTCAACGATAAAGAAATATTGAATGCTTGCTAAAAAGTTGCCCCAACACCATTCAGCGGCAATGATCGTTACATAGTCACGACGACTGACCTCATACTGGTGATAAGCAGTGTCCATGATGCCGACGCCTTTCATCGACGACGAGAATTGGCCAACATCACAACCAAAGAAGACTGGTTGACCAGCCTTGATAGTTCGAACGACCGCAGCTTTCAGCTCATCGGTCGTAGTGTTAACGTCTGTAAGACAGAGTAAGGGGTAAATTCGCAGGCGTACAAGAAAGAGCAGCATTCACAAAGAACACGTCGGCCACCCCAGATGTTACCAAGTTTGTCAACCGTATACAGCTTGTTGTACTCGTTTCTGGGATCGTTGATGAGCGAAAAGGACTCCGCAGGCTAAGTAGATGTGTTGGCTTCACATGTCGAAAAGACACAGTAAAACGACCAACTGAATATTTAGTGGTAAACGCCCGGTAAAATTCAATGGGCGTGCCTTCCCATTTGGCATACTTTCCGTCTTCGTTGTAGTATTCCCAGGTGAAGGGAACATCGGGTCTAGGCGGAACACCGAACGTCGAAGACATGATGGTATAGACTTCCTGCATGAGCTGCTCTTTCTTCGCGCGAAGGGTCGCCTGCACCTCTTCGGATGTCCGCGTCACATCTGCACGAAGGGAGGCAGAGAGAGAACGAAGGGTAAGGGCGTGCTCGCGGAGCTTGGTCTTCAGTAGGGTATTGACAGGACCAGAAGCGCCGGAGTGAAGCGACTCGGGGTATACGGGTTGAGGAACGAGGCCATAGGTCTGGAACGCTAACATGTGAACCAAAGAAATGAAGAGTCCGGATTATACCAACCTCGAGGATGTTCACGACCATATCCCATTGACCGCCATCGCTGATAAGATCATCCGCAAGGAAGTTCACAAGTCGGTCGTCCACCGGTAAGTCGGCATTCTCGATGGATAGCTCGAGATAGTAGTTGGACTTGTTGAGCTTGTCCCAGAAAAAGAGGTATGACTGTCAAAAGTAATATCTCAGAAAACGTCGAAGAGGTGCAAAGAGACGTTTGCCGACTTGGGAACACTGGAAGTCGTTGAGCTTGAGCTTCTTCATCACCTCATATCTGATGATGTTGGTAGTTGCGAAGAGCCAGCAACGACCGCTCGACTTCTGGTTGGTCACAGGCCCGGTCTTGAACTCGACCTCGGTGTTGAACACATGGGGAATAGCGATCTCAGCTTCACGGGAGGTCAGCGTGGTCTTTATGTTGTTGTGGGTCAAGATGGTGCGGGCGAGCTGGATCTTGGGATCCGCTGCTGCAGCAGATTCCCAGGCGTCGACGTTGGCCAATTGGACGGAACCGTTGCCGGACTTTGGTACGGAGGAAGTTATGCCTGTGCTCCCGGCGTTGTTCGGAGGGGTCTTCTCGTCGATAGACTTGCTAGCACGGTCGGCTGGTTTAGCAGGCTGAGAAGCGACTCTTGAACTTACGGAGCCCATTGCGTAGAGATGGGAGGAGTGAGTGCGGTGAGGATATGGCACTTGTTCGGATCCGTACGTTTATATACATACATCCGGCCCGCGCCTTATCACTCTGCCAGCGAGCCCGAATTAGATAACAGCCACCGGATACCAATCATATCCACCTCGTATTTTCGTCAGTACAATCTCAGGGTTGTGCTTGTATGTAAAACACGCAAGAAAAGTATGTGCTGCACGACTCGAGGCGTAGAGTGTGGAAGCGATCGTCGACCCGTACAGTTCACGGTTCACCACAGGCCCACAGCACACCATCCGGGCTATGCAAGACACGATTTTTTTTTCATAAAGCAACGTCAGTAGAGACGAAAGTCGCATCGGCAAAGTCGACACCACAAAGGAACCTTCCAAGATTCGTTGTTCTGCTTCAGATTCTCCGATCAGAATCCTCGGACATTCTGCAAGCACAGCCAGGCCGGACCCATCAGAGTTTCAAAGGCGTCGTGGCAGATTGGCACGATCCTCTCACAGCCTGCAAACAGTTAAATGTGGTGACATAAGACCTGCAAACGAGTGAGATTGACAAAGAGATAACAGATGACGGCAATTAAGAGAATTACATACCATGCATGAAGAGTCGCCTTCTTTCTGCATCATACACAGCGGAAGTGCTTCCAGACGCCAGCTCGCCTGAGTCTTCGAATACCTTCCGAAATGAATCAGCTGCCCTCCATATTTGTCATCTTCGAAATCATGTACCTTATCGATATTGTATTTTTCCCCGTAGAAAGAGCCAAGACCACGATTTACTGTGATCCTCAACGCGGAGGAGGCAACCAGCGCAGAGGGATCGTTAATTCCCCGCGTGAGCATACCAAGGGCATCAGACAGCCCTTTGTGGCAGTTATTCAAATTACTCGGTGATAAGGGAGGCTAACCCACCTGCGGCCCAGAGTGCCCCATTGGCATCAACTGCGAGATTGTCTAGTCCTCTATCTACATGCAGACAAAATCAGGCATGCAACAAAGCGTTGAGCGAAACTCGTACCAGTCTTTATAACCTCCGTGAAAGAGAGGGTATCATCAGACTGTCGTTCGAGAACTGTGATTTCGCCAAGGACACAGTCTGCGACATAAAACGTATCGTTGGTCGCGCCCTTGGCTATGCCATTGCTGGCCCGCAAACCAACGTATGCAAATTTGCAGCCCTGATCCGCATGGCAAAAGCCGACGGATGTGTCGGAAGTTAACGATAGTAAACTCACGAGCCTTCCCTGATAGAGGTGTCAGACAGTGGGGCGCACTGGGCGGGTGCAACAGGACATACAATGCCGGTTTTATGTTTGTGATCATTGGTGAAATGGATACTTTTTCCGTCTGAGGAACCTACGACATCATTGGGGGTAACAATGACAGCAGGATTGTGGAATGTCCTGACGTGCTCCAGCGTGCTGCTTTTAATGTGGGTTTTGAATACCTCGATGACGGAATCAGCGCCGACTTTTGGTGGGTCTGGGGAATCGGGTCTCCTATGGTTGACGAGATATACGTAAAGAGCGGACGGATCATCGGAGGAGGGCACGACATCCATTCCATGCAAGGAAATACTGCCTGGAGACAGGGGCCCGGTGAACACAAGCCGATTGATGGCATCTGTCTGGGGATCGTAGGTTGCCACATAGTCCAATTCTGACCTTCCGGAGGCGTTTAATCGATCCAAAGCGGGCGTCCAGTGCATGCGACTGTGTGGTGTCGAGCAAGCAAGGTAAATAAGACCGGTGGGCTGATGAAGCATGATTTCTGCATGGTATCAGGATGAGTTGGTGTTGGGGCAGCGTCGACGTACTCTCGCACGCCTGGAGTTCAGGCACGATTTTGCAATTTGCGTTCCCGACAGCGTCGATAACCCTGAATACGCCGAACGCAGACAGGGCAGGTTGAAGATGGAGATATAGCGCGCCCAGGAATGCCAAGAAGACGACGGTGACGCTGATGAACACACCACCCACTGGACTCATACTCATGGTGGAGGAGGAGAAACGACGGGGTGGCTTCCGTTGATTTCCGAAGAGTATTCTCAGGAACTAAGTTAGGAAGAGAAGCATTCCTGATTGGTCCAGTACCTGAATACGCGATGTGCCCCAAAATACTTACCTTGCCCACGTGACAACACTTGTATAAGGGTCAAAAGCTCGAGTACTCACCGCACCGTAGCATCTCACCCCCTGCAGCACACTGACCTTGAATATGGCCTCCACAGATATCTTGGATGTCCGTTTTCCATATCTTTCTCTGCTTCGCCATGCAAACTCGCTCAAAACAACAGGTAACTGCGTCCGGTCTGGCCTACATATGTCTCGGCGGTTTCGTTGTCTTGGTGAGTCTGTCCGTATTGCACAGGCGCGCTGTATCCGGACGCATCCTACGATCTCGAAACTTACCCTATTTCATCTAGTTTTCCATGGTCTCCCTCCTAGTAAAGGAAACGGTCCGTGTCCCTCGTTATCGCAAATTTAGCCATCCATTTGAACGATCTTTAGTTGTACATCAACGAAGTGGTCCTTGGGACTGGATTCGGTGTGGTCATTGGCCCTTACGTAGCCAACGTGTTTGACCCTCGGTCTTGGGGCGGCTCCCAAGACATCAAAATCAGAATTACCCTCGAGATCATGCGTATCGTTCTCGCCACCGGTCTGTTCGCCGTCGGCGTAGAATTACCGTGTGCTTACATGAAAGAGCATGCCAAGAGTCTGCTCGTCATGGTCGTCCCCACCATGGCTTTTGGTTGGGTCATCGTCTCAGGCACGTCTCTCGACCGCATCTTATGTCATTTCATTGATGGTCATGACCCTGTAGCGGTATTGAAATCCCTTTTCCCTGGCTTAGATGAAGTTTCAGCGCTTTGCATTGCTGCTTGTCTCACCCCTACTGACCCAGTCACTTGCGCTGCCATCACACGTTCGTCTTTCTGACTCAAATTCACATGTGCCATTCACCCGATCTTCTCTTTAGGTGGGAGGTTTGCTACCAAACATGTCCCTGTGGATATTCGTCGGATTCTTTCGGCCGAGTCGGCCGCGAACGATGGTCTGGCATACCCTTTTCTCAGTCTTGCAATATACCTGACTGTCGAAACTTCAACCCGTGTGGCCATCGGGAAATGGTTCCTCCTCGGGTGGTTGTGTAAGTGGGTTCATGTCCGAGATTCGCCCTCGACTGTTCTGTTTCTTATTTAGTTGGATGGTGCAGATCAGGTTATCCTGGGCACAGTTCTTGGCGCCCTTCTAGGTCAGATACTTTTCACTTTCCGAGGGCATTTGTTCTGACTTTTTTTACAGGATTTTTGTTTTCTAAGCTGATGAAATTAAGCCACAAGAAAGGCTTTATTGATCGCGAGTCGTTTGTTGCGCAGTACCTGGCCCTTGCTATATTCACGATGGGTGTGGCCAGCACCATAGGTGTCGATGATCTCTTGGCATCCTTTGCTGCAGGTCAGAGGCATTTTTGTCTTTAATATGTCCTAGTCTCACCATGCGATAGGTTGTGCAATCTCATGGGACGGCCACTTCAATGTTCAGACGGCAGACGATTCGTTCTCGTCTGTAATCGACTACGTTCTGAACTGTGCTTGCTTCATTTATATCGGCGCCTGGCTCCCCTTTGAATCGTATAATTCGCCAGCGCTGGGGCTTACCCCATGGCGATTGGTCGTATTGTTGCTTGCAATCCTTGTCCTTCGACGTATCCCGCCTCTGCTTCTACTTTATAGGTGGATACCCGAGATCACGTCTTGGAAGGAAGCGCTTTTTTCTGGTCATTTTGGTATGTCAACACGATTCATTGTACCATGATCAGTACTCACATTTCTTCCATAGGTCCTGTACGTTCTTCCCATTTTCTTCGTACGGCGATGACCCATATTTCTTGGTGTATAGATGGGTGTCAGCGCGATTTTCGTCTCTGCATTGGCTCTCACACGCCTGCCAACACCCGCGAATCCGCCTGCGGACCAGGCACAGTTACTTGCTGCGACCATTCAGCCCATCGTGTCATTCGTAGTACTTGGTTCCATCATCGTTCGTGCGTAACTGTTTGTTTCTCGTTCGACAACGACGTCATGCTTTACAGATGGTCTCTCCATCCCTTTCTTCCACTTGGGAAGAGGAGTCCATTCTCGTACGGCAACCCTTACCTATACCTGGACCCGTACAAGAACTGGAGCGACTCTACCCGATTGGGTATCCTGGGTCCCTCGTCCAGAGGGAAACATAATCGCCCCCACTGCTCCAACCACCGAGGTTGATGTTGAACTCGGAACTGAAAGCAACGGAAAAGGCGATGCTCTGCCTGAATCTGGATCCAACGAGGCTCGCGACCGTTCACCATCGCCGGCGGACGCGACTTTTATTGTGGAACAAGTGGCGATTAGCATCAACAGCAATGGTTCTGGAAGTGGGAGCTTGAACGAGCCCACCGAACCTTCGCAAGTACAAGTCCGTCCCGCGGTTTTGTTTTTCTATGCCGATGATCCGCTGAAGAACCTCCTCTGTGTCCTTTTTTTTCTAGGTTGCCGAAGGGGATTCCAGCGATGGTGCTCCAGCAGAGGGGTCGGCTATGCGGAACCAGCTGGTACGATTCCCTTCCACTGAATAACATTTACTGTCTGTCCGTGTCGGACTCGGACTTTAGATGACGAGCATGACTGAACGAGATGCCACACGTTACGAATATCGATGGAACGGCTACGTTGTGGCCGCTCACGTCAATGACACTTCCTGATTATTCCTTTATCTTTTTTTTTGCTGGCCTTGAATCATACGATAGGAAATGTACCGTATCAACGATTTCCATAGGTCACTCTAGAATGTACAATATGTTATCTCCAGATATTACGATGTCCGTTGTGATGTGTCGAACCAGCAAGAGGGAATAAGCAATAAGCAGGGGTATGTAGAGTGGAGAAGATCGAAGGAGGGAAAAGGGAGCTGGAGGACGTATGATGCTAACCCTTGAAGAATGCACGCAGCCCACTTGTAGTCGCGATGGCGTGCAGAAAGAAGGGCGGGTAGTATATATGTGGAGAATGAAATGAAAAGTGCGTGACGTGGATTCCACTCGCAGACCTCACTATTCGAACGGATTCGTACGACCAGCCTGTCCGGGGACGGAGACGTGAGCAAATGCGCAATGCAGGCGTCGATGGAAAGCCATGCACCTGATGATCGCCTCCCCTGTCGGGACCCTCGCCGCATCCACACAACCATTCATGCCACCACCGGACCTCCTGCCTCTCTTCTGTATCTGTGCGAGAGGATGGTGCAAGGACGGGTTGTGGCGTCGGTTGGAGCGGTGTTGCGTGTGGCATGTCCTCGGGCGGGGGAGGAAGTCCGAGCGGACGAGGCGGCGGAACGACGGCAGGCCGACTCCCTAAAGAACGTTTGCGCGCGCGCGTCTCGTGTTCGACCTGTGCGTGCACATCCGCAAAGGGCGAGAGCAGCATCGGGGTGGTGGTGGTGGTGGTCGGCGGCGGACTCATGGATGCTCGCGTAGGAATAGGCGATCGTGTGCGCGTGCGCTCCGAGGGGTGTTCAAACGGGTTTTCCGACGTGCGCGGGGTGGACTCTTTCCCGGCCCCGTCTGTGTCTATGCTCGCACCCCGCTCGAGCACGGAGGGGCTGGGGGAGTGCACGGCGACGTCCGTGGGCGGGTTGGCGCGGTCGACGTCGTCGAGGGGAACGCCGTACCCTTCTCGCGTGACGTCGACCATATCGTGTGATTTGAAGGGACGGGTGCTGCCCGGGTTTGCTACGGTGCCAGAACCGACGGAGGACCGACCGGCGAGGACGAGAGAGGCGGTGCGGGTGACGCTAGCAAAGAGAGAAGGGCCGGGGGAGTGGGGTACGGACTCTCTTGCAGATTTTCGACGTTGTCGTTCTGCGAGCTCCCAGCGTTTGAGAGTCTGTTGGGCGTGAGTGGAACGGTGTAACTCGAAGCTCGAGTTGTGGAACGTACCTCTTCGACTCGTCGCGTTTCGGCAGCTTCGTCGGTGATGGGAGGGTATGATTCGTGCGTGCTCACGCCGTGCAAGGTGTCTTCGTCGTCGTCCTCGGACGTTTGTCTTCTCTTTCCTTTGGCAAGACTGCTGTTCGCAGACACGGGCGAGGACCGCCGTGAAGACTGCACTTGAAAGTCCTCGAGGCGGACGCTCCACGGACGCGGATGACTGAAGACTTCGTCTAGCAACGAGGGCGAGGGCGGGAGAGAAGGGAGCACTGCGACGTCTGAGCGGGGGTCGAGCGATGTGGACATTGTCCTCGCTGTCGAGGTCGACGAGGTGCGACGAAACGAAACCGAACGTGGTCGAAATCCCAACTTGAGATATATACAGCATAGTACTATTTTTTATGTACCACTGTCTCAATGTCCTCACAACGCCCGTTGTGCAATGTCCTCGTTGGAAACAACACCGTCCTCGGCGATGTAATGACGAAGCCCAGACGACTTGGCCACTGCATGCTGCTGCAACATCGGCCGCGACGACTCGTCGGATGCATAACTGTGCATCGTGTCCCGCGCGCTGTTCCCACCGGTCAGAGACATGATCGACATGCGCGCCGACTCCTGCATCTGATGGATGTTCTCCCGCAAAGTGTGCTAAAACCGTTCCGTTGGTCCTTGCTCGACCGTAGTTCCACAAAGCAAACCGCCCCCTTACCTGTTCACGCCAGTACTGCAATCGCTTCTCACGTTCCGTTTCGCGCTGGCACCGATGGATCCAGGACAGTACGAACAACGTGCCAAGCATTCCTATCAATTCCCATGAGGCTTTCGCTCACGCTTCAGAACGGTCTGCGTACCTCCAAAGATGCCAACGCCCGCCAGGATGTAGACCCAGATACCAAACTCGTGTGGAATGTCAGCAGCTCGAATGCAGACACCACTGTTGTCGCAGTTGAACGACGCGCATCTGCCAAGTTCGTCAGACAATCTTTCGAGACACTCGCCCCATGGAGAACATACTCTTTGTCCGCATCACACGTCTCGCCGAGAAGTTTGCTTGCCTTGCAGACCAATTGCTGGGCGTCACAATATAGTCCAGACTGACAGTTTCCACTGTCTCTCCACGATCAGCAACTCGACACATCAAGGTTACGAAGAATGTTCACCGTGATACAATGTTGATGTATTCTTGGGTGCCAGCATAGACGATGTACGCAGTGTTCTCTACTTGACAGGCTTGGCCAGCAGTGACGTTTGCCCACCTAAAGATAGAACGAGATAAGGAACAACAGAACACATTGGAAGGTGAAATCCAAGGACGAACGTGCAGACATTGTTCAGACAAATGGAACCGTTCACGTTGACGCCGTACTGGGAGTTGTCGGCGAGTTCAACCCAGTTTGGTGGAGGCTCGCACTGGTCTAGGAGCGCAGTCAGCCGGAGAGAGATGCGAGAAGACCTGAAACGGAACGCACCATCGCGGTTTAGCTGGCAGGTGCTGTTCACCGGAAGAAGAGGCTGGCAAGCGTCACCTTCGTCGGGGCAGAACTGGCCAGTCGGACATTTGGGAGGGAGGTCGTCGCCCTGGGCATAGCCAAAAGGAAACTGGTCTTTTCTGCAACCCTTGGGCTCGCAGACGCCTTGCCCCGAACAATAGCTCTGGGCATCACAGTCGCTGTAGAACTGTAATGTGCCGGTCTCGAGACGGTTGTTGAGCACGGTGCAGTTCTGACCGTGAGTTTGGGAACCAGCACTGACGAGCAGGCCCAAAGATGAAAAAACGAGCGTGATGGGGACAATGTACATGATTGTAGAAATAGAAGAACAAGACAGGCAGGGTCTCTTTGCACTAATTAATAGCCGCGCGCGTTCTTATTCAGTGCAAATTACATATGTACGTACGTTACGTCCTACTTCCCGCATCCTGGGCAGCAATGCACCACGTCGTGAACAAATACGTCGCATTCCGCGCAGAAATCATGACTGCATTCTGGACATCGATACCGACCCAGCGGACTCGTTCCTTCCGAGGCAGGCACGGTCGACGGCGTCTCCGGAAATGCTCGCCCGCATGCGTGACACACACCCGGCCGCTCTCCGACTCCCTCTACTGACGTCCTACAAGACCTCGTTAAACAAAGCTATCGGCATCGAATCTAGATCATGCTTACACAGCCTGATATGGCTTGACAGGGAACAGATGGTGATAACTCCGTGCGAGATGCGGAGAACTGACGATCATCAGACCGCAAATGTCGCAATCGGTCGGCACGTCGCACACTTTGGCCATGCACCGCGGACAGAGAAATCCCTCGCTCTTCATGTCCGAGTGGCACGCACAAAGGCTTGGTGGCGACGAGTCCGGAAGGCGCGTCGGAAAGCCCATCATCATCAGGTCGGCGGCAGGGTTTGCACTCCCTCCACCGCCAGTGCGGGCCACAGCGCGTTGAGCTGGCGGGGGAACAAGTTCGAATAGGAGGTCTTTAAAGTGTCCCTCGTTCATTGCTACACCAAACTGGCCTGTCCATTTCATGAGAGACGGGACACGATGATCTATCGCGTCAACTTACCGCCCGTTTTATCGCACATGTCTCTAGTTATCTTCATTTCTGCAGCCAGGGCAACCACAGATATTCTTATTTTGTTTCGCAAGCAAGCATCGAGCGTGTCATGAATGTTGCCCGGGTCGCATGTCGTTAGCGAGCCAAAGATGATGAGAATTTCCCGGGAAGAGTGAGTGGGGAGGTGACTGCAGTACTTGGCATCCGAAGCAACACCCCAACTAAGGATCGAGCTCACCTCATGCTACTTCGCGCCATCTCAATAGCGTTCTGCAAGCTCGGCTCGCCTGCAGGCTCGAGTTTCGTACGATCACTGAGTGACTTGAGCACGTCCTGTGGATTCCCTGCAAACGAGCGTGAACTGAGTCAGTACACCGACTGGGATGAGAACCTACCAGACATCTCGCCGATGCGTTCGCCGATACCACTGCGCATCCCGACGACGCCGATTTGACCGAGCGGATTCTGATCAAACCATTCCACGACGAACGAGCGCGCGTACTGCAAGGACAGATCAAACCGCGTCGGGCGCATGTCGCGGTCCATCATTGCCGCCGACAGATCGAGCATGAGGATGAGGTGTCGGATGATGGTACGCCGAATGGCCGCAGCAGGCTCGAGCAATCTAGCAAACGCAAACGCGAGTAAGAAACGCAAACGAGATACACGAGAAAGACAGAGAGAGCGGGCGTGCGTGCCTTCGTCGTCTACCCCTCGCCATCAGGTCCTGGACCGCGCCTTGCAAACTACCGCTCTCGTCCTCCTGCACGGCGTCCCATGAGCGCGTGTAGGATGCCTCCCACGTATACGCTTGCTGTACGGACGGGTCAGACACGGACGGAAGCGTTGGAGGGTGCACGCACGTCCTTTGCTTTGCTCTTTCCCTTGTCCTTCTTGCGTTTGTCGGGGGCTTTGCCTTTGCCTTTCCCTCGGGCGCGAACTTCGTCGTTCCCTAGCAAAGAAATGTCCGAGTCTGAGTCTACGTCCATGTAATTTGGATCCGTTCGCTTTGGTGGTGCCATCGCAACTCGACGTGTTCAATGAATTGATCGAGATTTGGCAGGAGCAGTCAAGTATGTATTTATTTATGTAAGCTGAATTCCTGTATCTGTTGAACAACCGTGTAATACAAGCAGTCATCGATTCATCGATCATGTCTAGCTTGTATCGTTGTATGGTTGCCTCATGTTGCTACGTCTCTTTGCTTGTATTCGCCGTCGAACGTGTTACTGGTTGTGCAGGTGACCTAGTTCAAGTTGCTGAGCAGTATGACGACTAGTCATCGACGCACCGCGAGTGATCGTCTGTAATCTCGACGTCGAGCGGATAAGTGGCTATGCTGGCAACGAGACCTCCAGCACCGGCTGGGAGAAGATGTTTGCGAGGGAAAGAAACGGAGTAACCTATAACCCAAGAGTCGATTGATTTATAACAGATGCATGCCCGTACTACTAACATCGCCATTCTATCACCAGTAACCCGATACACTAGTACACACAACGATCCAGGTACTGTATAGATTCAGTGGTCTGCGATTTTCAGCACTAATACGTTACATCCCTGGACGATTCCTTTGAAATCTGTAAACCCTCTTGGAACTCCCCTTGGCGATTGCTCTTCGCCGAATCCGAAAAACTTGCCAGAGTAAGCGAGGCACCAGCTTGGGAGCCAAACTGCATCCTGCCTAGTTCGATAGGCTCTGATCGGGACAGAGCAGGACCCACGATGTATGAAGCGGTCCCTTTAGCCCATCCCTTACCCTGTGCGACACGGAAGACAATCAACAAACTAGTAATGGTCTGTGAATCTGCAGTGAGAAAGTGGTAAGACCTCCTAAAATGAACCCCACCTGGATCTGGTTCAAGGACTCTATGAAAACCTGTGAAACTGCATTTCCGACCACAAAGAGGATGATAAAAGCGATGCTAGTCGCGGAGTAGAGCGCCGAAGATTCAATGATCATTGCAGCGACCGACGTATATTGTGTTCCATGGTGTCGTCCTATAACAGAAGCAATGTTATGCCTGAAGTGTATCAAACGGAGGACGATGGCAATGGTGAGGATGATGTTCGTCCCGAAGGATATAAGTGTATAAGGTAGCGTAAAATTGATGCTGTCCGTCTCGTAAGGATTCGTGGTCGAATATTGGATCAGGCACATGATCCCCGTAGCTGCGTTTTCGTGGCGTGTCAGTCCATCCCACAAGCTTAAGATGAGATGAAGGGTGCTGACCTACTGATGCTGCATACATAAGGCAAGGGAAAAGCATGATGACCCACATAGGGAGTCGGCACCTCTGATAGATGACTTTGAAACGCCACACCTGATCATTCGCCATGTGATGAGTCCTCGAGTGGAGTTTCTAGTCAGACGGACCACTCACTACTAGACCATTGTCCAACCAGTTGGACAGGAAATACGATATGTTTGACACCTGGTTTATCGGGGTGGAGAACATATCAATCTCGTAAGCACTTGGACCTCCCGGAAAGTTACGATTGTCGATGAACGCCAACTGTGTAGATGCCCCGAGGGTGATCATGAATATAGTGTTGACGAGGAAGGAGAGTGCGATGTAGACTAGAAGAGGTGAACGGGTTTTGACGTTCGCGCGATTCTGGTCCTGGACGAGCAGATAGAAGGACAAGTAGTATAGAGGGATGTTGATCCCGTAGGCAATGGCACTGAGAATAGCACCCTGCAACCAGCATCTCTCGGCGAAGAGGGTCTGATGGTCCTCGTTTGGGATCCAAGTCGAGTTGGTGGACATATCAATCTGAGAGGGCACGCAGGACTAATGAGCAGAGCATACTTTTAACGGTGGCATGCCTCATAATAACCAATGACCAGCTCCTAACCGTCTGCTGCCGGTAGGGGGTAGAGTGAGATTTGCGACCGTATCCGGTAGGTGACTTCAAGGCACCACTGTAAAGGAAGTACTGGATCCCCTGGACATCCTGGTACAACTTGTGGGCTCCTTGACAGCGCTTAGGCGACGCCGCCGATCTTGAGACTGGCCATTGAATCAATGATGGTACTTTGCCATTTCTTGGGCACTGTGACAGGCTGACAGCCACCGGAGCAGGTCTCCGAGTAGCCGCCGCGTGCGTCCGAGCCTGAGATTATGCAATTGCTTGTAATAACGTCTGGTCAACCAAAGATACCACTGGCAGCCCTTGCAAAGTGTCGCGCGCCAAGCGCCTGCTATTGATGTGGATTCGGATGGAAAGTATAGCAAATCCGAACTTCCCACGCCGCGCGACCTCCATTTCCCATTTTCCACCTACTAGGTGCTGTGGGCCTTAGTATAACACATGCAGCGTAAGTAATCTCAAAGATCGACGCCCCCCTGGAATATTGGATTTGATAGACGAGTGGTCGGGCCTTTATTCATGAAGGGTGGTTGTTAGCTGTGGCGCTTGACAGATACATTCAGGTTATCGAGCTTTGCCTTGCTGACCTACCATTACTTCCTGGTACGTGCCTGATGTTTGAAATGTTGATTCCTGAAGTGCCTGTTACCCCTCAAGAGTTCATGTAGGAGGTGGGTCAGAGCTAGACAATGTTGCTGCCCTCATTGGATTTTTAATCAAAGGCCAACTGTCACTACTACACAAAACATTTCTCAAACCCAATATTCCATTGACAGGGGGGTTGTCGATCTTGAGATTACTCACATGGTGTTATAACGTCGAGGACACTGGTAGCAGGAGTAAAATGCTATTAGCCAATCATGCCCGGGCCCGGGCCCGGTGTCTCAGATCCAGATCTCATGTCCCAGCCTGAGTCCGAAGTCACGGTGTGGAGACTTTCCCCTGTGGTGAGCAGTTTTACATAATTCAGAATTGGAGATACATACATAGTACAAACATGTTGTCAGGGCGACTGTTACAGGTGGGTGTTGCCAGGTCCTAGGAGTGGCGCGGACGTCGGGTCGATCTGGTCTATACTACATACTGCCCTCAGAGGGTAGCCTCAATTACGTATTCCTGTTGTTGCCCTTTTTTTCAGGCCTGGAAGTCGGGTCCTATTGGTATCACCGACTCGACCCGACTTCTACTGATTTAGCCCCTTGCCGACCATCCTCATCTGGGCCGCGATGTCAAGGCGAAGAACGACGACAATTGTTTCGGGACATTCAAGTTGTTGCTGCTACTATGTGACATGTCCCCACCTTGAAGGTGTTTGCCAACGGATGCGAAAGCGCATGTTCTTCTCATATCGAAATCAGTCTTGTCACTGAGCGCGACCACAGTATGACCCATGGCAGGCGTGTAGGTTCGCTAGTAACTCACCGAAATCAAGCAGATGTGTACCACTCACTATCTCGGACCACCAGTAGTCACCCAGAAAAGGGCACATCCTTTGATAATTTATTTGAGATAGGCAAACACTCCTGAAACCCCCCGCGTGTGCCTTTCCTTGATCCCACGAAATCTGCCAGCGTAACCGAGCCACCAACCTGCGAGCTAAACTGCACCCTGGATAGTTCGACATCTGACCCCTGAGGTTCCATAATGTATGTAGCAGTCCCCTTAGCCCATCCCTTACCCTGTGCGACACGAAAGACAATCAACAAACTAGCGATGGTCTGTGATCTGCGGTCAGAAAAATAGCACAAGCATTTCAAACGAATCCCACCTGGATCTGGCTCAAGGACTGTAGGAAAACCTGTGATAATGGATTTCCCATCCCAAAAAGAATGAGGAAAGCGATGCAAGTCGCGGAGAAGAGTGCTGCAGATTCAATGATCATTGCAGCGATTGATGTATAATGTGTTCCGTGGTGTGGTCCCATCACAGAAACGATATTATTCCTAAAGTGCATCAAACGGAGAACGATGGCAATGGTGAGGATGACGTTCAACCCGAGCGTTATAAGGCCGTAAGGTAGCGTAAAATTGATGCTGTCCGTCTTGTAAGGATTTGTGATCGAATCTTGGATAAGGCACAATATCCCCGTAGCTGCATTCTCGTAGCGTGTCAGGCTATCCCACAAGTTCAAGATAGGATGAAGGGTGCTGACCTACTGATCCTGCAAATATAAGGCAAGGGAAAAGCATGATGACCCACATAGGGACTCTGCATCTCTGATAAATGACTCGAAAACGCCACATCTGATCATTCATCATGTATTGAATCAACGACTGGAATTTCTAGTCGGATGGACCCACTCACCATCAGAGCGTTGTCCAGCCAATTGGACAGAATAAACACTACATTTGCCACCTGGTCTACCTGGGTGGAGAACATATCATTCTCGAAAGCACTTGGACCTCCTGGATAGTTACGATTGTCGATGAACGCCATCTGGGTGAATCCCGCGAGGCCGATCATGAATATAGTACTGAGTAGGAATGAGACCGCGATGTAGATTAGCAGAGGTAAACTTCGGCGCATTTTGACGCCCGCACGATCCCGGTCGCGAGTGAGCAGATAAAAGGACATATAGTATAAGGAGATGTTGATGCCGTAGGTTATGGCGCTGATCACAGCACCCTGTAGCCAGCATCTCTCGGCGAAGAGGGTATGAGAATCTTCGTTTGGGACCCAACTCGAGTTGGAGGACATATCAGCTGGCGAGTGAGCGGGACCACGGTCGAGTAGAGTGCGGTGGCAGCCCTGTCTAATGCATCACAGGGATAACATTTTCACGGGCAGGGTAGATATTGCTATAGCGTAGACGCAATAAGTATCTTGCATGTTGTTGAGCTATCAGGCCATATATGGCCTAGGAACGGTTTACGCCCCTTACCAATAGTAACTAAATGTGAAGCACTCGCAATTCCACACATATCTTTGTGCATGATACTTACTGGCGACATCATACTTGACGCCGCCCAATGGCCAAATGACTACATTATTTCATCGTGTGCATGTAGTATGAGTCTGAGAATGATGAAGCTGTTGGGCAAGCATCTGTCTGCTTTAGCATAGCCGCAATAAGTATCTTGCGTGTCGTCGAGCTTATCAGGCCATATATGGCCTAGGAACGGTTTACGCCCCTTACCAATAGTAACTCATCAGGAGATTGGTGATGAAAGGATATGACTATACACAACCTTATCTATGCATGTCAAAAGAGTCATGTAAAACATCGACATCTGAATGATATACCAAGTGAGATGCAATTAGATGTTTTGGGTGGCATTCCAGGGAAGACCTACTATGTCACAGAGCCAGCTGGGATCATAGTGTCAATGTTTGGTATCTATAGTAAGGTACTCCTCCATGAGAGGCAAGATAATAACTGCTAGGGTGGCAAATATTCTCTACATGGTTCACCCTGGTAGTATCCACCATTGCTCTCTGTGCATACATTAATTATGTACTTCATCATTGCAACCTTTTGGCTACAAAAGTTAATTTGTATCATCAAGAAGCATACATGGCATAGAGAAGATCTACTATCTCACACAGACAGCTGGGATCATAGTGTCAATGTTTGGTATCTATAGTAAGGTACTCCTCCATGAGAGGCAAGATAATAACTGCTAGGGTGGCAAATATTCTCTACATGGTTCACCCTGGTAGTATCTACCATTGCTCTCTGTGCATACATTAATTATGTACTTTATCATTGCAACCCTCTGGCTACAAAAGCTAATTGGTATCATCAAAAAGCATACATGGCATAGCCAGGACACTGTATAATGGTGGAGTCCTTGATCAGTGCAGAACATGTTTTGCAGTGTTGTTTAGGTAACCAGATCTCATATGATGATACTCATGACAATGTCCCGCCATTGCAATGCCAATGGACTGAGTCTCACAAGCGGACTTATTGTGATTAATCATATCAGTGGCTGCCATGTGTTGTTTAGGTAACTGGAACTCTCACGATGATACCCATTGCAACATCCCGCCACAATGAACCGACCAGTCCTTTCGACCCAACATTCCAGACATTCGCAAGTTAACTATCTCAGGATTCCATCTGTACAGTGAAGCCCATTCCTTACATTATCCGAATCAGTTTGCTTTGTCGTAAGTAAAGGTCTTCTTCCGACTTCAGGACAATAAGGATAACTCGTTGACAGTCATATCTAGTCGGTCAACTATAGCATTTTTTGTCGTGTCGTCGGTTGTGTTCACCATATAGCTAGTGGACATCTATGAGACGCAAAACCCACCCGGAGTCCTTAGACCACTCTCACCTCCGGCTTACTTGCTTGCCGTGCCTCGACCGGATATCCACACCAGTCATCAGCAATCTTCCCTCACTTCGTTCCCCACCAGTTGACAATGATCTTCCCTCGCTTCGTGTCATGTCCAGCAATATATTCTTTCATGCCCGCCTGAACCAGATTCCCCAACCGGTCGTCAGCGATCTCGCCTCGCCTCCTGTTAGATCTAGCAATACATCCCTCCGTAGTAATAAGTATGCTTTGTTCAACTCGTCCTCTGATTTCTCTTTTGACAATACATCTCGATTCTGCCAGTATCGGCTACCAGTGAGATCATGTCGAATGTTCTAATGTCCTTTCTTCTATGCCATTTTGGCACTCCCGGTCGCCAGTCCCTGGTTGCTTGATACAAGCTCTCCCGCAATACTTTCTTTCCTTGTACGAGGTATCGAGTAGATATGAATAATACTTTCACGGATTAAAACGATCAGGGCAGAGTGAAATTCAGGAGCAAATCCGAAATGACATTGCACTACGTATGTTAGACACAAATTGCAAAAATCAAGCTACGCTATGCTAATATAGTCCATCACATGAGTCAAGTCGAGGCCCCCAAGTTGCTCTGAGCGCGCTTCATGCGAATCCTGGCGAGCGCGCTATTCTTACTTGGCGCACGCTCAGTCTCCGTGTACAGGGGGAACACTTGCCTATCATAGTGTCCGAGTCAGGAATGGGTGAAGAATACTTGGAGGTCTCACTCACCGGTTCCACCAGGCCAAAAGAGCATCAACTTCTTCGCGCTCTGATGGATCCTCCAATAACTCCAGGATACTGTTATAGAAACGCTCCGAATCAGTGATTAAATCCGTTCGCGAGAAAACTTGCGCGGAAGTCAAGGCAAATCGTGCCTGAATAAGTTGAGCTTGTTCTCCGGTTAACATTGTATTGGGTTATTCACCTGTGTCGCAACGTATGCGATTGAAGCTTTGGTGGCAAAGCGCATGCCGTGGATCCTAGCATTACCTGATCTCGTTGCCTTTGGCTCTTGATCAACGGAGCTAGGAGACGTGAATATGTGTTTGAACGCCTGCAGAGTTGTGTATTCAGTTACAACATCAACTACCTGAGTGTCTGACGTACCGATACCAAAACACCGTTGCGTAGAAGCCCATTCCACGGATCTTCTTCGTCGTAGGTATAATTCGAGTATAGGAAGATAGGCCATTGGTCACCAGACACGTGCATCTGACCTGACATGAGTTTTTCCCTAACTCTTCGAGTAGATCAGTAGAATGATAAGACGGACAATGGTATAGCCACCTACTGTAGATTGTTCCAATCAAGGCCGGCGGGACATAACAACGCACCAGTCCTTTCGTGGTTGAACCCTCTCCCGGCCTTCACATTTCGGGGAATGTGAGGGTTGAGGCTTTGCCCTTTGGGGGTGATCCAGTCAACGATAGCACTCTTCATCCCCTTCGTGTCGTCGGCCCTGGCTCCGTTAGCACCTTTTTGGATCTGGAAAATTTGTTACTTCGCCGTGAATGCACCGTAGTGACAGATAATTGCTCACCAAATCAGCAATGTTGATAATGTCAGTCTCGGAACTTTCCATGAGACGGGTCTCAAGGTCCGGAACGATCTTGAGGAGCTCCTTGAATACTCGATACTCCTTTCGGTCACTGAAAGATATGTTAAGCCGGCCAGCGGAGTCTCAGCACCTGCTCACTGTTCAGAAAGCTCCTCTGGAAGGTCATCTGCGCCATTTCCCATCAGCACAAGGCCATTGGTCATTAGCGTCTGGATGTTACAGAACGTGTGCACGATGCGACCGAAGTGCCTGCCATGATGGACCAACGGGTCCTGCGTTGTCCTGAGGCGGGATTGGTGTAAGAACAAACAAAGGAGAAGGAGAACTTCGGTATGACTCACGGACGCTTCTTCGGACCTAGCTCCAAGGCATTGGCCGACACGCGGGGAGTCCTCCTGTGCCGCTCGGGCATGGTGCTACTTGAAGTGCCATCAGACATGAGTGAAGGAAGTATGAATGCAAGAAACGCGGTGTGAATTACTCACCTTTGCGTCACCTTATATACTCTCTGGGATGGCAGACGGGAAATTCGCTTAAGAGGGGTAGACGCGAGAAATTCGCTAAAGGAAAGGGATATGGTAAGAGAAACTCGCTTATCGGATGAAACGACGGGGGACAACTTGGTGTGCTATTGCCAATTGGTTACATCTATTTCGTCTTGTTCATTACGAGAGTTTTCGGGTACGGGAATTTTGAGATACACCTTTAATGATAATTCTCCCGTCTCGTCCACCCATTGCAATAGACTCGCCGTCCGGAGAAGGCGCAATTGTATACGTGGATTCACCGTGTTCAAAGAGACCTGGTTGGGCGCTTCTCGACGTGTCGCAGAAAGGGATACTCTGTTTTGCAGCGTAGTCAACGATTTCTCCGTACCTGTTCTTTTGACTTGCAATACACAGGAGTAAGAGAAGAGCGTGGGACACCTCGGGTGGTAGGGAAACGTGCGAAAGCGATGTCTACGGACGCGGACGAGGGTCTAAAGTGCTAAGGTTACGAAGGTCCATTGTCAACGTCGGATGGAATGGATCGGAAGGATCAAACGTACCACACTCGATCCTCGTCACTCATTGCTTTCCGTTCTCACATTGAACGGTGACCTCCGTGTCGCAGATTTCGAGGTCATGCGGAGAGACCTCGAGCGCCTGTATGACACGGGATATCGCTCGCTGGCCATCGTCCTCGTACACTCCTACGCAAATCGTACTACTGTGGATCCATAATTCCACTATGCAAAGATACACGATTCAGATAAACTTGACTCGCCATTGCATTCACCGCGTACTCGAACGGTGTCTCTTCTGCTTGACACGATACGTCTGAATTGCGACCCAGGCATCCACGTCGGGGCGTACTGCACTATGGACAATACGAGTAAGTTTACCACTAACAAGCGAGTGAAGAAAGAGAAGGAAAAAGAAGGTCATAGGCCTGAGTAAGGCAGTCGTCAAACGCACCGTGTCATACGAAACGTAGACGCGAGAGCCTCTCTCTCCGGTGTCATCGCACGGATTGCAATGAGAGCATCCGATCGACTGGCACATGGACGAACCGATCGTTCTTTGACTGCGTCTCGTCTCGTGGCCGCACACGATGGCCACGATCGCCGACGTAGCATAGCTATTTCAAAACATTCAGAAACTTGACTCGCCATCGCGTTCACCGCGTACTCGAACGGTGTCTCTTCTGCTTGACACGATACGTCTGAATTGCGACCCAGGCATCCACTTCGGGACGTATTGCACTATGGACAATACGAGTGAATTTACCACTAACAAGCGGGTGAATAAAGATAAGGAAGAAGATAAGCCTGGGTAAGGCAGTCATCAAACGCACCGTATCACAGGAAACGTAGACGCGAATGCCTCTCTCTCGATATCACGGACTGCAATGAGAGCATCCGATCCAGTGGCACATAGACGAGCCGTGCATTTGTGCGGTTATCGTCGGCATTGCGCATCGTTGGCGGAGGATCTCGGAAATAGAACTCATACTCTTCCTCCGTCTCCTCTCCTCTCCTCTTCTTCGGTGTTCCTAGTGGGTGTGCTCGACGAGTCCATACCTAACCCTTCAGACAGGAAAGTGAAGTCTCTTTGGTCGTGAGCGGCTCTGAAGGAGGTTGCACGCGAAATTTTACTGGAACCCAGACTACCTTCGACCGCTTGAGAGAAGCCGGACATGAACACCGGGTGCTAAAGTCCCCAGATGTCCGAGATGACGAATCATGTATTGGCTTGTGATTGACCTCATCTTCGACGGTGGTGTCGCTGCACGCAGAGGTAGAGCCTGAGCGACAAAGTCGGGGGTAAAGACGATCGATCGACAGGGCTCTTCTACCGGGATTGGTGTTGCCATCATGACCACCTCCTGTACTGTTTCCAAGATTTGCGCTGGCTCCTCCGGGACTGGCTCTCGAATGTCTTGTTCTGGATTCCCGTTTGGTGTGACTCTGAACGTGAACTCGAAAGGAGCGGATTCAACAGCGGTGGAACATCTGGAAACCCGGCTCAATTGTTGGGACAGAGTATGACACGATGGATGAAGAAGGACAAACCTCAAGAAGTGGTGCAGTGCCTTCATCGTCATCGTCATCGTGGAACCACCTGCGTATGCGCCTCCGGACATCATCCGGTCCAGAGTCCGCGACGACATCTTCCCATCCCTGCCCTTTGTCGATATCACCTAATGGTGGGCCAAAGGTTGCCGGCGGCGGATCCGGTGGGAACTGCGGGATAAAAAGAGGATTGGTGCGGGGATTGTGAGGTCGACGGTTGGGTCCGCGCAAACGTTCTATACGAACCATATGGACATCGTCGAAATGTCGCTGAAGTGGTTCAAAGCAAGGATTGGAGATGAGGCGTGGACGCCAAGGCCTCGCTTGACGTGCCTCGAGAACGACGTCCAGGGGATCTTGCCTTTGAGGACTCGGAGCAAGCAAGTGGGCATTCATTTTTTGTATGGGCTGGACAACGGGTAGTAGGGGGTTGACAACAGGGGCGTCTTGGGGAGGGATACCCACAATCTTATCTTCCTCAAAGACGCCGGTCGTGCGTTCTGTGGTATCCATTCGCGAAGCAGAAAGACAGCAACCAGCATCGGCACAATCAGAGATGTAATGATCTGTCGGGCGAATACGTCAGACGACAAGGTCTGCCAGAATGATCGAGATGCGAAGTGATGGTCTCACTACCGGCTGCCAGGGTTTAGACGATTCCCAGATGGACCGAAAGTCAGCAGGGCGTTCGCGATCACTAATGCATCAGGCACTAGACAATTTTTAGTGCATCGGAAGGGACACAAATAAGAAAGGTGACATACGTCGATTCCCCAATTGTGAAATAAACTCTCCATGTCCTTATCCAAGGGACCAATGCTAGCCAAACAGTTGCAATGAGGATGGCGGGGACTCCAAAAAGAAATGTAGAATACGGTTCACTGGCAAGATGGGAACGAATGATTGTGACTGATTCTGCTCAGTACTTGTGACAAGTGGCGGCGGAAGGGGACAAAGTTGGATGCGGCCCAGGTGACAAAGGCAGTGCAACGTCACACAGTCACGTTCACAAAGACTCGGACTCGGAATACAAGCAAAGACTCGGAAACGTCCTAGTAACTACTTAGCAGATTCGGATACAAGGCAACCATACAAACTACAATCCGATGTGCACGGGATGTCGCTCGCTGGCCATCGTCCTCGTACACTCCTACGAAAATCGTACTACTTGTGGATCCATAATTCCACTATGCAAAGATATACGATTCAGATAAACTTGACTCGCCATCGCATTCACCGCGTACTCGAACGGTGTCTCTTCTGCTTGGCACGATACGTCTGAATTACAACCTAGGCATCCACGTCGGGGCGTATTGCACTATGACAATACGAGTAAGTTGACCACTAACAAGCGAGTGAAAAAAGAGAAGGAAAAAGAAGGTCATAGGCCTGAGTAAGGCAGTCGTCAAACGCACCGTGTCATACGGAACGTAGACGCGAGAGCCTCTCTCTCCGGTGTCATCGCACGGATTGCAATGAGAGCATCCGATCAACTGACACATGGACGAACCAATCGTTCTTTGACTGCGTCTCGTCTCGTGGCCGCACACGATGGCCACGATCGCCGACGTAGCTTAGCTATTCCAAAACATTCAGAAACTTGACTCGCCATCGCATTCACCGCGTACTCGAACGGTGTCTCTTCTGCTTGACACGATACGTCTGAATTGCGATCCAGCCATCCACGTCGGGACGTATTGCACTATGGACAATACGAGTGAATTTACCACCAACAAGCGGGTGAAAAAAAGATAAGGAAGAAGATAAGCCTGAGTAAGGCAGTCATCAAACGCACCGTATCATAGGAAACGTAGACGAGAATGCCTCTCTCTCGATATCACGGACTGCAATGAGAGCACCCGATCGACTGTCACATAGACGAGCCGATCGTTATTTGGCTGCGTCTCGTAGCCGCACACGATGGCCACGATCGCCGACGTAGCATATATAAAACATTCAGAAACTTGATTCACCATCGCATTCACCGTGTACTCGAACGGTGTCTCTTCTGCTTGACACGATACGTCTGAATTGCGACCCAGGCATCCACGTCGGGACATATTGCACTATGGACAATACGAGTAAGTTTACCACTAACAAGCGGGTGAAAAAAGAGAAGGAAAAAGAAGGTCATAAGCCTGAGTAAGGCAGTCGTCAAACGCACCGTGTCATACATACAAAACGTAGACGCGAGAGCCTCTCTCTCAGGTGTCATCGCACGGATTGCAATGAGAGCATCCGATCGACTGGCACATGGACGAACCGACCGTTCTCTGACTGCGTCTCGTGGCCGCACACGATGGCCACGATCGCCGACGTAGCATAGCTATTCCAAAACATTCAGAAACTTGAGTAAAGCAGTCATCAAACGCACCGTGTCATATGAAACGTAGACACGAGAGCCTCTCTCTCCGGTGTCATCCCAAAGTCGTCGTTGATCTCATCCATCTCCCAGACGACTAGAGTGGTGAGGAAATTGAATACAAAGAGTTTATCGGAGTAAGGATGTATCTCACTATCATAGGGTACCGATGCCTCTGCCAGAAGCACGTTGCATTGACCAGGCATGCGACCCGCCACCGGATGGATGGCGAAGCGTACCTTGATACCCTTTGCACGCAGCATCGAGCAGATTTCCAAGATAGCGTATTGAGCCTTGGCTACAGCCATGCCATATCCAACAACCTTGATAAAGTAGGTAAGAATGAGACGAGCAACGGGGAGAACGTCGTACCAGAATGACATTGTCGGCGTTAGTGAGTGCTTCCACTGTATCGTCCACAGTGGTCTTGGTTATTGTGCCTTCGATCTTGGTAGCTTCCGATGGTGCAATGGTGCCAATACCACCAAACAGAACGTTGGTCAAGGACCTGTTCATGGCGACGCACTGCGATTGGTTGAGTATGGCAGGAATGATATGGAGGGCTAATATACGAACCATGATGTATGAAAGAATGGAGCCGCTGACACCGATTAACGATCCTACGGTAGTGAGGAGCGGGTTGTCCAGCATAAAACCTTCCGCAACAAGTGTGAAGCCCGAATAAGCATTCAGAACAGTAATGACGACGGCTAAGTGAATCATCCAGCAAATGAGCTTGATTTGAGAATGATGCTCTGATCAACACCTACGCATATCAGCTCCACCAATAGCTGCCGTCATGGTGAAGCCTTTGATAAAGCTGAGAATTGTGCTTGCACCCAGGTAACAATCAGAGCATCCGATCGACTGACACATGATCGAACCGATCGTTCTTTGACTGCGTCTGGCCGCACACGATGGCCGACGTAGCTTAGCTATTCCAAAACATTCAGAAACTTGACTCGCCATCACATTCACCGCGTACTCGAACGGTGTCTCTTCTGCTTGACACGATACGTCTGAATTGCGACCCAGGCATCCACGTTGGGACATATTGCACTATGACAATACGAGAAATTTTACCAATAACAAGCAGGTGAAAAAAGATAAGGAAAAAGATAAACCTGAGTAAGGCAGTCATCAAACGTACCGTATCATACGAAACGTGAATGCCTCTCTCTCCGGTGTCACGGTCTGCAATGAGAGCATCCGATCGAGTGGAACATGGACGAACCGATCGTTCTTCGGCTGCGTCTCGTAGCCGCACACGATGGCTACGATCGCCGACGTAGCATACCTATTCCAAAACATACCGAAACTTGACTCACCATCACATTCACCGTGTACTCGAACGGTGTCTCTTCTGCTTGACACGATACGTCTGAATTGCGACCCAGGCATCTACGTCGGGACGTATTGCACTATGGACAATACGAGTAAGTTTACCACTAACAACCAGGCGAAAAAAGATAAGGAAAAAGATAAACCTGAGTAAGGCAGTCATCAAACGCACCGTATCATACGAAACGTGAATGCCTCTCTCTCCGGTGTCACGGTCTGCAACGAGAGCATCCAATCGAGTGGAACATGGACGAACCGATCGTTCTTTGGCTGCGTCTCGTAGCCGCACACGATCGCCACGATCGCCGACGTAGCATACCTATTCCAAAACATTCGAAACGCGATGTCAGGATATCACCGCAGACCGGACCACCACCATCATGGAAACCCTAGCAAATAACCCCAGAATAACAAGCCATGCACGTGTGCAGCCAATTTAGACAGTCACTGGCATCCGGGGAATCGACGATCGCTTGGACGAGCCACCGTCGTTTCCGACACATGATCGGGTGTATATTTGACAGCCGCGGCACGGAAGGTTTGGCGTAACAACCGTCAATGAAGCCACCATTTGTTGCCGTAGGAAGGAACCCTGAACTGAAACCAAGCCCGAAACTATGAATGTGAAATGGAAAGGGAGAAAGAGAACACAAGAAACGTTATACCAAGTCCCGTTCCACCTGCCTGCAATAATATAGGAAACCGAGCACTCACGACTCGTTCGTCACATCATATCGCGGTCTGTCGCTGTATATTGAAGGCCGTTTCTCGACCAACTCATGCAGCACCTCTTCTGAATTGATAATGATCACGTCTCGGCCGAGCAAACGAATATGTACCAGGGGACCTGCGTTACGTTGTTAATCAAAGCACTAGACAAGGGGGAGGCAACAAAGCTCAGAGACGGGAGGAACTCACCGTACTTCTTGGCCCAAGCCATGTGGATCAGCCACGGGGCACTACTACTAACGTCGAGCGCGTTGCCAAGGATAGGCAGCGGCGTCGGACCGGGAGATAGCGTGAACCCCACAGGGACCGCCGTCGCCCACCATTCCACGAAGGCCCCGATTACGGGCACAAGTACTAGCAACACAGCTTCTATATTCTGTATCTCAATGGACTGACCACCGAAAGACTGGCACCAGCGCTGTAAGTAGGGATTTGCATCGGAAGGCCAACATACTGGCAGGACTTTTATACTCTTGGGCCTCTTGTATCTCCCTTCCTCCCTCCTCGATGGTGGATATGAGATTCTGTTCGAGTGCATGGCGGCCTGAGATAGCCTGTGACCTCCATATCTTGAAGAAGTCGTAGCGGATTTTAGGTGGTGGACGTGTTCAAATGCGCAATCGAGCTTGCTAACGCGGATGTATTGACGTGGCCTTGTGCTAGCAAGTTGTTCCTATGCGAGCGAGTGTGAGGAATGCTTAACGATGAATGTGTGTGACGGTGTCAGCACTCACGGTTTGTCGGGGTCTATCGGTGCGGTGGGTTGAATACGAGCCTACGAGAGTGTGCCTTGATGTTGTCGAGCATGAGGTTGACGGAAGGAAGGGATCAGGTCGAGAAAGATGCCATAGCGTTGAACATTGAGTCCTGAGCGCTGAGCGCCCGACTTTAAAGAGTTGATTTTCGAGGGAGATCAGAAGCAATGTTCGCAGACATTGTATCTCCGTTGGGATGCCGATTCGGAAAGTACTACTACAGACTGCATTATTCCGACGAAATACAATGCACAATGCACGACTACTGCACATACACCGTACAAATGCGCACTTAGTATATCAACTCACTGCTCGACGACGTCTCCGCCCAACTCTGAATTTGGATGAAACCGTCCGTCGACGCGCGTTTGTACTGCCCGCGCTTCTGCGAGGCAAGGCGAGCAGCGGTGCGCCGAAAAAGGATGGTCAGTGAATCGACAATGGGTACGGTCTTCTGTCAATCCTTGCAGTTGTAACTATTTTGATTAAACCAGGTGTCATCCCCCGAAGACATTTCATGAGCGCTTGGGAACAGAAGAGGAGCCACCTTCCAGTTTACCTACTGATTGGTCCTCGACAAAATTTGCAATGGACATTCATCACCTGTGCGTTCCGTCGGAAAGTACTGCGAACGAGACAACGATTGATCATCCATTCATTGACTTCCGCAAGTTGAATCCCGATATGGATCAGTTACTAGTACGCCCGCCTGATCAAACGCTGTCCAATGATTTGTCAAAACCACAGTCAATATTAACCTCATCTGGTCAGGTGCTTCCTATGACATAAATGGGCCCGCATCGGAGCAGCGGTGATGGAGAGGGTTATACCGGGCTCGATCCTGGACCGCGGACACGTTCAAATCTGACCCACCTCGACATGGCGTAACTCTTGCGTATTCTCGAGAGCATCCCGTTGGCTGACTGTCAGGCGAGCTTCAGTTCCCGGCCACGCGGTAAGCCAAGAACTTAATATATAGCTGTCAAGCGAAAGTTACTCTACGTAGGGGTGACCGACTCCACGGCGGCGCGCTTGGTGTTCGGGCACAAGGCTTGATCTGGTGACAATCGCCACAGAAATGCAGACTCGGAGCAACCTCGCTGGATCCACCACAAACCTGCATCTTACCGTTAGGGAAGCAAGTCCCCAAGTGCCATGCGTGTTTTAACGTCATCCCCCTAAAATCATGACATGCCTATTTTGAACGTCTTTTCAATGAACGTTATTTCCGCCTTCAACCGGTTTGGTAAACAGTTCATCTGGAACCATTCGTCTGGAGGCCGTACTCCATCCTTCAGCGCTCAGCTTTATGTCATAAGCGAAATGCATTGAATACAGATGGGCCCTTTAATCATCAACATGCATAGGCAGTGAGGCTATGGCCAGATGAGTGCCAGAAGGTATCGTTGTTCCATCAGAAAACGTAATGTTTTCCAGGGCTTGGCGGATCGAAAGATCAATACGTCGACCACAACGGCATAGGGAGAATTGACCTACGTGTCCTTCCGTTCCAGGTCACGGTGGCGTAGGATTAGCGATGCGTTGCCTCAATGAATTTTTTTTGCGTTACTTACTCTCTGCTCACTGTTCGAGTTGCATACTAGAAGTATTTCAAGGAAGTGTTCCCAGGTTACCGTATTCTTGTTAATCCGGTCCCGTATTCAGATTTATCTGATATGACAATAGAAGAGGGTCACAGTGTTCGTGGTCACTGACAGTCATGCATCCGTTTCACCTCCAGACACGAAAACTTAACATGTACTTAGACTCATCAGGGTTTATCGTGTACGCCTCCAACCGTTCGCTCTGGCCATGACTGCCGTCTTATCCAGGCACATCCTAGCTTCCCATTCGTTTCGCCTTTCATGCATCATGCATCATGTTTGGCTTCCTTATCATACGAACAAGGTGTGTTCTTCTTCTGCGGAGGCATGACATGCGATAGGACAGGTTTTGTGGGATGCGTCGTCGGAGCCTGAAAAGAGACATCCCGGGCCGCGGCGATCCGAGTCGTTCCTTCAAGTCCTCGACACTGGCAGCTTGTCATATTCGAACAAGGTGACCCAGGTTCTTCGACTATATCTGCGGATGCGGTGTGGGTATTTATATATGTTTAGTTGTAGATGGTGTTATGATTCATAACGATGACGTAGGATCGGACGCAAGGGTACTACTACCTGGCATCCTTGTGCGGATGTTCGCTCCTTGGAGCAGGGATTCAGACGTGAGGGCCTTGATAATTGGCTGGGTAATTGTACAGGTGGCTAGAATGATGAACACCGTCGTGGTCTGTCAGTGTCCAATCGTGCACAGTAGTATGGACAAATATTTATTGAGCATATCGGAAGACGCGTACAGAAATGACTGTTTCCCCAAGCGTCCGGGTGACTTCCGCACTGCGGAGCCGTATAGCGGGCAGTAACATGATAACGTAGCGGAAAACCAGTGAAAACAAAGCGTTGAAGACAGTGACCATGTCGAACCAAATTGTACTACCAGTCCTAAACCCTGAAACCCAAACCTTCCTTCAAACGGATGAGCCCCAAGCGTGCATCCTCCCTTTCGTGCATCTGCAAAGCGGGGTAGGGTACCGCCAAGTCATTAAGTGCCTCCAGAAGCACGAACGTCAGTTGAGTGAGTCTGTTGATATCGCGATTTCGATGGCCATCAGACAGGTTGATGGGGAATTGGCGCGGCCTTTGTGCGACGTCGCCATTTATACTAGTCGAAAGCTAGTAGGTTATGAGCACCCAGACTCGTGGGATCAACATGTCACGCACCGAAGCCAAAGCCTTGGCCAATAAAGCAAGGACACTGCGGTTGTTCAGTTCAACAACTGGACCCCACGAGGTAATCACGTCTGGTGCTCTTCTGGCATGTCGAACACCCAGTGTCCATGGCGCATCTTCATTCGGGGATAACATCATTGCAAGGAACCGCCGGACGGCCTCGTTGCCAAACCAGATGACCCTTTCACCTTCGAACGCATGCCAAATCTGGCAGCCAAATCGGGCATCCCACTGAACGGAGGATTCGTAAAACGTCTTGTGTACTTCGCTGTACACCCTTGGAAGGATGGTACCCTGACTCGACTGTGGAGGGCGGATATCAATGTGCGGTACAGGGAGGAAGGGTACGACTTGGGAATCCACCAAAGCCCCCAAGGTGCATCTCATGAGGTGATTCATGGCCGCTTGCCTCGCCAATCGAATCTAAAATCACTGTGAATACGACGGACCAACGAGCGGCGTGGACACTTACGATACCTCTGAAACTGCGATTGAAGAGATGGATGAGCGGTTTGACGGGTGCTGGAGCATTGTAATCGCGTATAGCTGTCATGGCGATACCGCCGATGGTGATGGGAGCCGGCAAGAGCAACTCGTTGGGCCATTTCTGTTCCCAGCGGATGTAAGCGTTCGATACCGCGCGATTGGCAACTTGGATGAGACTCGAAAGCGGGAAAGATGTATGAGTGTCGTGGAATACGGCGTGCCAGGAATGGAGGAAGACATATGTCCAATTTTGGTTGATGTGCGGTATATGGGTAACTATGAAGCCCTTCATTGAGAAACCGATATTAAAAAGAGAACGAGATATCACTCTTACCCATCATTGGGAACGATAACGCGTTGCTGATTTTACCTCCGTCTGTGTATTCGTTCCATATGACAGTTGGGCCTGACGCGGAAGAGTGAGAAGGCGACAGTGCCCGCCGGGGGGCTTGAACAACGGGATGGACCACCGAGCGGAAGGGAAGCTCAACTATCAAGGAGTTTTGGGTGAACGGGGGCGCAGCCGAAACGGCTGGTACATTATGGACGCCCAGTGGTGGCGGAGAAGAGGGATATGGGGGGGGTGAGTATACCGGCGGCAAAGCTTGACTGGCAAGCGGACCCAGCGGCTGGGAGGGCAGTTCAACGCACGGCGAGAGTGCGGGTGGAGTCGCCAAATCTTGCAGATTGTGGTTTTCTGAAACAGGTGAAGAGATGCCAGTGTAGGGAAAACTTGCCGACAGGTTGGATGATTCAGCGAAGTCTTGACCGACTGATTGGGGTGAGGAAAAGAGTAGTGAGCCAGCCCAGGAGCTTGAGCTCGCGAATGAATCGCGCCCATCTACAAGATGAGAGACCACGACCAATGAGTCTTCTGGAAAGCCAGAGTTCAGGATCTGGTCGAAGTCGCTTGAAGGAAAAAGGGGCGGGGAGGATGGGGTCGGGGGGTGCGCGAGGTAAACGTGTGAACCAGTAGACATAGAGTCCGAGCCGCCACCAAGGCTATCGAGGACCAGAGGCAAACTGGTTAGATCCACCCGCTCGTACGGGCTCGCCATGAATTTGTTCCATAGCGTAGGGTAGGCCTCTTTCTCACGACGAGCGGGCGAAGCGTTCGTGTCGTCAGTGGGCGAGAGCGAAGGGGTATCATCAGTATCGGGGGGTGCCATGCTGAAACGGGACGATAATAGAGGACTCACTTGTTCATGTCGAGCTTTCTACTCCAAAATCTGGGCCCTTGTGGGAGATCCGGGAATAGGACTCGGCGGGGATTTGCTCGCATCCGTTTAGTGACCAAGGTGGCAAGGTCTCGTTCTAGAATTCTAGTGCGGAGTGGATGTGGAGAAAGACCAGCCGAAACCTTAAAAAGCACATTAGGCTCCTCTTCCACTCCACTAGACCCTGGTGGGAGTTCCGCGAAGAGAAGGCCGGCTTACAGCTGTTCTCTACACTAGTAATAACGGTTAGCCATGCCGATTCTACTTACTATTACAATTTACCGAAGAGGCACTGGCTGGCGCTTTCGAAACGTCCAGTTCGGCTAATTAATACTGGCAACCTCGTCTGTACAATGTATTACAAACATTTCAGCCTATCACTGGCAGGCGTAGCTTGCATTACTGGTATTATAAGCCCGAATGGCCAGCGACATTGAGTTTCTTTTTACCGGTGTACCGACCAATGTTCGGTCAACTGTCTAGTAGTCATAGATTCAAGTCTACATTGAACCTGCACTATGGTAGGATCTGATTTGACCTCTACCTTAGTAACCTGGATTGGGTATGTCACCGTTTCTGACATACCCACCGGGTCGGCGGCGTCACCTGGGGTATACTATAACTTGGAGTCCGTTATCAGTTGCGGAGTTGCGGAGTATATCAGCCGTGGGTGACTTTATAGATGGGAATAGTGAAATCACAGCGCCTAGTACTTCTGTCGCCACCCACCTGTCATGAATATGCAGTCTCTCCGATTCTCAGGAAAGGCAGACTCTGCTTCGCAGGCTTCATATGACCAAAGCGCCATCTACCACCCTCAGTCTATTCAAACGACGAGGGTTCCAGGAGCAGAAATGGTAGGAAGCTCTACTAGATGTTTGTGTGAATTTACATAACTCTGAAATCAGCTCCTGCATTATGTCGAGGAAGCGCGACGTGTGGATGTTAATATTATTGATAGCAAAGAGTTTGCTCAAGAACACCCCTTTATCCATCTGGTGAGTAACACAACTCTCGGGGTGTGTGACGTACCGATTTTACATATACAAGATCCATTCTACCTCTAACCTGCTCACCACTTCGCAATTAAAATCCCAAATAGTCAACCTTTTGGCGAGAAAGCGAAGTCTAGTTCTACAGCTAGTAGAACTTGAAACTTCATACGACTCTCTTCGTTCACTGCTGTGTGAAGACGAGGGTGACGGTGAAGCACATGCATTCTGTCGGGCAAATTACGGCATCCGTGATCCGCAGGATGACAGTGACGAACTGGCCTTTGCATTCATGAATCTCACTTTCAAACCTCGTACTTTCCCTGGCCTGGATGGTACAGCATGCGGATGACAAGCCGATTAGTAAGTAAGCCTTGAAGATGATTTGTAAGGGTATCTGTGCTGATTTTGTGTTCAGGTATTCTAATTGTATGCTAGAGTTCTGGCCCCACCCTGGGCCATCATTTCTTCGAACTGTTTTGCCTGTAGCCGTTTTCTTTTGTGATACCATGTACTAATTGAGTCGCTTCTTTATTTGCGGCCGTTTTACTTCGCGTTTCTCCCTTGTGTTTTTTTGTGATACTATGCACTTTGTATTACTTCGGCGAACATTGATCCACTACAGCATCAGTATGATTCTGACCCCATTCTTTACTATTTAACTTTCGTAGTGTCTGGTTGAAATCGATGATACTTATTGCTCGGAGTCCCGATATAGCTTGTCCGAAAAAAATCGACGTAGTGTGTGACTTATTTCTTTTGCACACCAAGATGTGTATAAACAAGTCCACGCTCCAGACTCCTGGCAGGACTTTTGTTCAGTGCATGGCTTGTTGTTCTGGGGTTATTTGCTACTAGGGTTTCCATGATGGTGGTGGTCCGGTCTGCGGTGATATCCTGACATCGCGTTTCGAATGTTTTGGAATAGGTATGCTACGTCGGCGATCGTGGCGATCGTGTGCGGCTACGAGACGCAG
>JBBPOM010000216.1:0-37344 GCA_038091455.1 Leccinum uliginosum
GGGCTGCGCGGAAGATGGTGTCCGTGTATATTACAGCAATCTTCGGTCGCCTTACAGCAGTGACACTGGGCTTGACAACCCACATGCCCGTGTTCTCATCTGGTGTGTCTCCGACGTGATCGAACCAGCGAATGACTGCGCACGGGTAGAGAGTACCTTGAAATGTGAAGGAAAAAAAACAAAGAACTCGAGCAACATTCATTCCTCCAAAACCTCCAATGTCCGGATTGGTGACCACAAATACACAGTAGTGCCGGGGTCCTTCATTTCTCCAATTCGGGCAGGATCAGATATATTCCCGACGCATTCCTCCAGTTCCACACAAGTCGCTTGGCACATAGAAAGTAGATGATGCAGAGTTGTAAACGAAGATCTTATCTGCATATAAAGGGCACGTGTCACACGGCCTGTCGTCGTCGGCGTGTTGGGTATGGAGGAAAGCATGGACAGCTTGCGGGAGGGAGGGAATTCCAAGCTCAGTTGCAAGGTCTGGCACAGTCTTTGCCCGGTTGCACTCTAAGTGTACAAAAGTTACCAAGATGCAAATAAAGCTTGGGTTAATTTACTTACATGGAGTCAAAGCTAGCTGCACGAAAGCCTCCACACGGCGGCCATCCACTGATTCAGAGTCATTGGGTTCATCCTGCTGACTTGCATCTTCTTCGGGATGATCTCTGTCGGGTTCTTGTTCCTGATTGTGGACACGTTGATGGTCATTGGATTTTACTGAAGAATGATTCTGTCAGCATTCATAACCTCTACCTTACGATCAAGGGATCTACTTACCTAACACGTGAAGAACATTAGATCCACCTGGACCAACGGTCCCTGCCCTTGAGACGAGCATACCTTGTGACTGGAACTTGATCCGTGCGGCTCTCAGCTTGTCCAGCCTCTGGTTGATGACCAGCATTTGGCCCAGTGCTCGGTGGTGATTTCAACGGCGGTATGGCTTCTTCACAGCCTTGATATGCTTTGACTCAGTAATGGACCAACATAAGCTGTTTGGCGCCCTGAACTCCTTTATTAGCTCCAAATAGTGCGTGAGAGAGTGCTGGTGAGGGAGCGAGATGGACCGCGCGGCACCGGTGTTGATGAAGACAGTGCGGTACCGATGAAACTGAGAGTGTGTGTCTTCGAGTTGCACAAGCTCGGAGCTTGTAATGATGTCCTTCCGTACTGAATAACAAAACTCCAAGAACATGCAGAGTGCGTGCAGCATGTCACGCAGGACATGGCCTTCAATAGCAGGCAGGTAAACCTGATGATGAGAGTCAGCATCAGTTGCGACACGGCCCACACGTTTTGGTATGAACAAACCTTCATGAGGGCCTTCGAATCGTCACCCGTCCACTGCTTGAAATGTTGACCTTGAGGGAAGCGGCAAAGGCCAGCAAATGAAGCCACCGATGTGATGCTATCGGCCCGGCCATATCAATAAAATAAACCATGTACTATGTGACAAAGGGTACCCACTGGCGATCTATATTGTCCAGGATCGCATCTGCCTCTTTTTGACCATATGTGATGATGAGATACTTCTCGACCCACTTGACCAAATGATCTTTGAATACCCCTTTGATCAATTGATGGAGGATGTCCGGCGAGAGGAGCCGACATATGTCTGCTCACGGGAAATCGTTTGTAAAAGGCTGTGAGCAGTGAGAACCTATAAGATGAAAGGAACAGCGTGAATAGACACTCACCACAATATCATTGACAACACCAAATTTGTTCTACAGGTCGTCAACATCTAACTCCTTGATCAAAATATTGGTATGGTCCCGAGAACGCAACAGTCCACCCTCGTCAAGATTTAATCGGTGGCCAAGGCACCTGGTGAGATTAACGTTAACCAGAGCAAATACCGGTTGAATAAGAAATAATGCACCTTGCACACCAGTTCTGTACAATGCAAGCCAATAAAGCTTGCTCTTCGTAATCGGCAATGTACGGACCCAGTCCATACACTGCTCGGCGATAGTGGCGATCACTGCAACGTACCACATCCCATTGGATCATGTAAGGTTTCAGCACTTGAAGTATGTGGGACAAGGATACATGATATAGTTGGCGGCAAAACTTGCGAAAGCGAGCCGTCTTCGCCTCTTCGCGGGTAGCTATTTATCATTGTTGCCAGGTCAGGTAGATTTTATTTAAATTGACTTGAATCTACTTACTTTTTGGAGTGGCGAGGAAGCCGATCAGAGCAACGCCATGACGATGTGACCGTCGAGCACTGTTGTTGAGGTTGCCAATTGATAAGTACAAGGGGTAGAAGAAGTTGTGTTGTCCCGTAGCCACACAGACCGTAGTCTTGTCGCTACCCAGGATCACCGGCATGAACATCGCGCCTTCACAGTCTGTGTGGTCACGAGAAATGATGTCCTAGTCATCTCAATCATTGACAGTACCAAAGGATAAAGGAATAATAAAATGTACCGCTTGGTCCCAAGCCCAATCGCCTCCTATGAAATCTTGAAAACACCGCTCATCGTTCTGTGAGTTGTATTCCCGGTAGGGCCAGTAGTCCATTTGGTCTGCCAACTCGGGATTGGCGAGGATGTTGTGGACAGTCTGGCGGGGACATTGATACCATATGTCATACATTGCATCCATCCATGACGTGTGACCTTCAACATCATCGGCCGGTGTGGGAGTGTGCTTGAGAGAGAAACAATGCCATTTTACGTCTCCTTCTTGAATGGCGTCAATACTTTTGTATAGTTCTCAGTGGTCTTTGAATAATGGGTGAGTGCCAGCCCTGAGAAGGGATTTGCCCCAGATGTCTAAGAGTGTGTCAATCTGTTGACCGGGCATTTGGTTGCGGGTCACCGTGTAAAGGAACTCGGCGAGCTCGAATTCCAGTCGGCCTTGAAAGGGGGTCCAGTCCGAGTCATCCTCATCAGGTACGTCCAGTGGAGCTGGCTGCACTCCCGGTGGTAATAAATTACCAGTGGAGTCACAAGGACAACCTAAAAGATGTCAGAAAACGATGGTTGAAGAGGGCCATTGCACCAACCGGTCATTAATGGATGGTAATTACGATAGACTGCATTGCGCGAACCCAAATACTCCGCCTCGATATGAGGGAAGTCGTTGTTGTCTGCACCCTGGGGCGATGGGCTCCGAGTCGGCAGAGGAGTTGGACTCCGAGTCAGCCAAGGAGGACTCGGAGAGACAGACACGCGAGGGTGTTTTGCATGTTGATGTTGCGTTAGTCCCGATTGATTCTTGAATGAACAATTACATCCTGCTTGCATACAATGGTACTGAAGCTGGGCATGGTGCGGAGTGGGCATGCATGCTGACAAGTCACCAAGAACAAAGTTTGCAGCGCACCGGAAGAAATAAGCACTATAAATTTTTGGGGAGAGGCAGGGTTCAGTATGATATAAACAGGGAGAGAGTGCCGTATAGTTCACCTTTTTTTTCAGTCCCCACCCGCTCCTTCAAACCCTTCCACTCCTTTGAGTTTCAAACTGTAGTTCAACCCGCTCCTTCAAACCCTTCCGCTCCTTCAAGTTTCAAACCGTAGTTTAACTAGCCTTCTCTCCATGGCTGCATCTCGTCACCCGAGTGAAGGGAGCCAGGCACCGCCTGCTCAACCTTCTGAGCGTCGTATTAGTACACGGCCATCCAATGCGAACGCTCGACCTGGCTTACCAGACAAACCTAACCCTCGGCGCACATCTGAACAAAAGCGTGCTGATGATGAACAGGTCAGACTCATGAAAGAGGCGAAGAAAACAGCAAAGCAAGATACTTACCAATGGATCTCAACCCTGCAAGCGCAAATGGTGGTTGACCAGTCTGTGGCCGTCCAAGACTGAGCTGTTGTACGTCCAAAGCCTCGCATTGTGCCAAGGAAAAATACCCCCAAGGAACGCGTAATCCTGCCACCCCGCTACCCTCGTTTGTCAACTTGTTGTTGCTGTGACTCGGAATATACTGACCTTTAATCATTATGATCAAATTAGAAGCGGAACTTGGCAAAGAATCTGGTCTGCGTACAGTGTTGTCAGAACTCACACGCCAAAGGTTGGCCGAGGCCAAGGCCAGAAAGGAACTTTCAGCCAATGCGAGTAGTACTAAGTGCGTACCTGGGTCACAATGCTCAATGGTCGGCAGTCCGACTCCGAGTCGTACTAACAATCAACTGTGCGCTCAGTCAGCAGGATACACTATATGCGTCAAGCAGGACATTTACCATTGCATCTCCGAATACACTGGCAGTGACCGATGTGGATGACGACGGAGACTCGGATGAGCTCCGGCATGCCATACAGCAATATAAGGGCAAGGCTAAGGTGAGCGACAATTAGTAGCTGGCGCTGATGACCGAATGCGACATTGCTTACCTATTGCCTGCACTGCAGTTACTGCCCTCTCAAAGGGCAGTTATTGACATGGACGTCGATGACCTTGCAAGCTATATGGACCCTGACAAGACACCGCAGCGTGAGCAAGGTCGATTAAAACACAAGGCCAACTTACAGCCTGAGCCTGAGAGCGACTGGGAAGAACGCGGGGCGGATTCTGAACCTGCCAGTGCAAGTGAGGCAGAGACTGTGACAAGCCTCCAGCCCAGGCCCCAGGCCGGAGGGCGGCGTCTCACATAACAAGTAAGTGGTGACCATTCCAACTTATATATAAACCTACCTCGTGTCCCAGAATGCCATAGCTGTGATTGAAGCTCCCCCAAATAAGAAAATCAAGACCGAGTGGAGCGAAAGCGGGAATGACCTACGTGACAACGTCTCCTGTGAGACTGAAAACACTTCGACCTCGAGGGGGTCTCGTAAGGGAGTCGACATGCGAGGGCCCAAGCAGAAAAATCCCAGGGTCAAAACTACCAAGACCAACTTAGTACCGTTGCTCATGCAAGATGACCCAGAGAACAAGTGGTCGAAGATTATTCTACCGAGTGTTCTCCTGTGGTATGGGGACCAAGAAAACGTGTGGAACATCAAGGAGCCTGACCTTGAACATGCGCTCCTTCACATCATCAGCGTCGTCTATCCGACGTTTAGCGAGCTGAATGAGGTGAAGCATGGTGGACACGTTTATAACCTGGTACGTACAGCGTCAATGGTCATATACACCATTTCAGAAATATTAATACTACCTTCTTGGATCTGAATCAGGCGGCGCAGCGCCTCACGCGCTGGCGACACGTCATTGGGAACGCCGCAGGGCACATCGTGCTCAAACACCTAAACAAGAACGCCTCTGAGGACATCAGTAAGGAAGATTTAGCGACTAACCTGCTGACCCTTCGCGCTTTCGCATACGAGGATTTCGACCCCTCGGATGCTTCAAAGGCCTTCCACTCCCCGCTGATCTATTCTCTTCTTGGAACAACACATCTACAAGACACCCTTGGGTGGGTGGAAGTTCCAGGGCTCAGCGACCTTCTCGCCAAATGCGATCATGGCATCAAGGGCATCAGTAAATTCACAAGTTACTTTTTGCATGCTTTTTGCTGCTTTTCAAGCTTTTGTTGCTGCTTTTCACAATCCACTCAAAAGCACGAAAATCAGATCTCTCTGCTTTTCGTGAAGCTTCGCTCCTGCTTTCCGTGCTCTTGCAGCTTTTTGCCGTGCTTTCTAGCATTCAGACGACTCGGAAAGCAAACAAAGTCTCATTAAAAGCAGTTCCAAAAACAGCAGTAGTTACGGAAAGCACGGAAAGGATAGGAAAACGAGTGTGGTGATTGGCTAACTAAAGGATTGAAGGGTGGTCAAAATGAGGTATATGAGCTAGTTTGGCTGCGAATGGCGGGATAAAATAGGCATTGAAAGCTGGTATATGAGCCATGATAGGCTTACGGCGGGTTGAAATGGACATCAAAAGATGGTATACGAGCTGAGATAAGCTCACGGCGGATGGAAACAGATGGTATACGAACCGAGATAGGCTCACTGGCAACGGCTCGAGGTTCAAATGAGTGGTGGGAGAAAAGGAGCAGCCGGACAATAGGAAAATTGAACGAGCGGTAGGGGCCAAACAGGCTTAATGAGATGGCAGAGATGACTTGTATCCTATACGAAAATTTTATCCAGCAGTAATCATGACCGAGGCATGCAAGCACTCACACATTTGAGCCCTAGGATCGAGCTCGTCTGGGGCTACAACGGAGGCAAGTAGGGCATCATCATCCCGGTTTGTTGCGAGGTACATCAACGTCTCAGCAACAACATCACCCAGCATCTCATCACTCCGGCTTGCAATGGACAAGTGGTATGATGCCGTCTGGCCACCCCAATTCTGGTGAGAGAACGCACTCCCCTTCGTGCTCATCTTCCCTGTTGCCTGATTCAAGATTCGAGGCTGCTTCCGGCTGGTTCGAATGCCCCGGGTTGGGTGGGTGTCCACAGCTTCTGTCTGCGCCTCCTCGTTCACGATACCGTCAAGTCGGCCCTCTTGAGCCAACTTGAGCGCGCGTTCCAGCTGACAAACCATTAGTCAGCTACCAGTGGGTGATAAATTGCTGTGGCCTGCCATACCGCTGCCATGCAGAGCGCAAGAACTCCTCTGATCCCATGATCACACTTGGCGAGCATATCGAATCCTGGAACCTCCACCCACCCAATGGTGTCTTGCATGTGTGTCGTTCCAAGAAGGGCAAAGATGAGTGGAGACTGGAAGGCCTTGGAGCGGTCAGAAGGGTCAAAATCCTCGTATGCGAATGCACGAAGCGTCATCAGGTGAGTTGCCAAATCCTCCTTATTCATGTCCTCAGGCTGATCAGAAATATTCTTGTTAAGGTGTTTGAGTATGATGTGCCCCGTAGCGTTCCCAATGACGTGTCGCCAGCGAATGAGGCGCTGAACCGCCTGATTCGGATCCCACAAGGGTTAGTATTAATTTAATTTTTTCTGAAACGGTTAGATGACTGCCATACCAGATTATACACGTGGCCACCGTGCTTCAATTGCGCCGGCTCATCAAATGCAGGATAGACAACGTGAAGGATGCAAGTGAGCGCATGCTCAAGGTCACATTCCTTGATGTTCCATACGCAATCCTGATCCCCATACCACAGGATGATGCTCGGGAGAACGACCTTGGACCACTTGTCATCAGGATCATTTTGCATGAGTGCCGGTAAGTCATTCTTGGTAGCTTTGACTTTAGGGTTCTTCAAAGGCGTGGAAGTTCCCTTATGAGACTTCCTTGAGGCTAGAACTTCTGTGATCCCGTTGTTGCGTAAGTTATTACCACTCTCCACCCGCTCGGTCTTCATTTTCTTATTCGGGGGAGATTCTATCACAGCAACGGCATTCTGTGGGTCACGAGTCAGATTATATATAAGTTGGATGACACGGGAGTCATGACTTCCCTGTCGAGTGAGACGCCGCCCTCCGGCCTGAGGCCTGGGCTGAAGGTTCGACTCCTCGCCCTCACTTACAGGTTCAGTGTCTCCATCATGTTCCTCCCAGTCGCTTGGTAAGTCCGAGTCAAGCTTGCGTTTGAAAGCATTGATTCGCTCATGCTTAGGTGTTTGGTCCAAATCCATCAGGTCAATGGTGTCGACGGTGTCGATGTCATCGATGTCGACATGGGCAACTGCCACCTGACTCGAGGGCATCAACTGCTGGCAGTAGTGTGAGTGATATTGCATTCAGATGGCCAGGTATTGACACTCACTGTTGTAGACTTGCCCTTGTCACGGCAATGCTCCATTGCATAGCGGAGCTCATCAACATCATCATTTGCATCGGTAATGATCTCGGAACCATCACAGTGACCCCTCGGAACAATATTGCTATTAGTAGGTGTATGGCTGCGTGAGCCAAATCCAGTATCCTGCTGACTGAGTCACGGTGCTGGTTGTTAGTGCGCAAGCCTCGAATGCCACATGGTATTGTCACCCTGGTACGCACATGTTGCCATTGGCGGAGGCTTCCTTTCATGCCTTGGCCTCAGCCAACCTTTGACGAGTCAGATCTGACAGGACCGTTCGCAGATCAGGTCCCTTTCCACTGGCAAGTTCCACATCTAATTCAACAACAAATAATAAAGGTCAGTATTACATTTGCGGTAATAACAACTTGACTAACGAGGAAAGCGGGGTGGTAGGATTCTGGATTCCTTTCCAGCTGGTTTGACCATGCGAGGTTTAGGGCGCACAGCCGCTCAGTCCTTTCAGGCCTCGGACTGATCAATAACCATCTGTGCTTGCATGGTCGAAATGCGCTGGTAAGTGCCTTGTTCGGCTATCTTCTTTGCTTCTTTCATCCGGATGACCTGTTCTTCATCAGCGCGCTTCTGTTCAGACGTGCGTCTAGGCTGTGGTTTGTCAGGCAAGCCAGGTCGAGCGCGCGCATTAGACGGCCGTGTAACACGATGCTCAGGAGGTGCAACAGGCTGTGCCTGCCTCCCTGCTCTCAAAAGATGGGCGGGGACCATGGAGAGTTGGTTAAATGATGCTGCAAATGAAGGAAAAGAAGGTGTATGCCGAGGGGACGGGAATAAATGAGATTCGAAGGAAGGAATGGAATGGAAGGAGGGAAGAAAAAAAGGTGAACTTGTATACGGCAGCCTCTTCCTGTTTTATGATGCTGACCCGCCACCTCCCCCAAAAATATGCATTCGGCAGTTTTTATTTCTTCCGACGCGCAAACTTTGTTCTTTGCGAACACTCGGTCCTTATGCCCAACGCTCCAGAACATGCTCAACTTCAATATCCCTGTTCGCACCCAGGATGCCATCGTTCATTCAAAAACCAGTCGGGCCTAACACAACATCGACATGCCAAGCACCCACGTGTGTCAATTTCTCCGCCTCGCCCGTCAACCCGGAGTCCAACACCAGTATTGAATTGGAGTCCAGCACCTTAGGATACAGAAGAAGAAGACTTCCCTCACGTTGAGGCTGAGTACTTTGGTCCCCGCAATGCTGTTTACCGTAAATATCATCCGTTTATGACTGGTCAGTGAAATGGACAGCTCCAACTGTTGTTCTGTTTTGGTTGACGTTTTGGCAGGACGTCCTTGTGACTCCAGCGGGGTGTTTCTACCGCCCGGAGTGCAGGCCCCTCCTCCAGACCTGCCTGACAAGGATGACTGGACACCCTTTCGTGATCGGCTCGAATTCGAAGTCGCTGACTTATTATACACACGCAACCAGATGCCAGCACAGCAGATCGACACGCTGCTGGACCTATGGGGCGAGTCTCTTCTCACGGCAGGCGGCCAACCGATGTATCGAAATCACAAAGAGCTCTACAATAAAATTGACGCCATTCAAGAAGGAGACATAAAATGGTGCTGTTTTTCCAAGTCTCTGAAATATACACCCATGCCGGAAGATGAAGGTCATGTGCCATGGATGGATGCGGCATACAATGTATGGTACCGGTGTCCTCGGGAGACAATTCACAAGATTCTTGGCAATCCTGAGCTGGCGGATAAGACGGACTACCGGCCCTACAGGGAATATGACGGACAATCGGACGAGCGGCGTTTTCAGGACTTCATGGGAGCCGATTGGGCTTGGGACCAAGCAGTAAGTTTTATAATTCCTTTGTATTTCGGCATCATTAACAACAGTGACAAGTAGGATATCATTTCACGGGACCATGCTGACTGTGAGGGTGCGATGTTTGTGCCTGTCGTCCTGGGCAGCGACAAGACCACCATTTCTGTAGCCACAGGACAGCATGACTACTACCCATTGTACCTATCAACTGGCAACCTCCATAACAGTGCTCGGTGGTCGCATCGCAACGGCGTTGCTCTAATCAGATTCCTTGCCACACCAAAAAGTAAGTAAATCATTGATTGAAATAAAACTAGCTTGATCTAATTACAATACCAAATAGTAGCCACACGCGAGGAGGCGAAGACGGCTCGCTTTCGCAAGTTCCGCCGCTGACTATTTCATGTATCGTTATCTCACATACTTCAAGCACTGAAACAATACATGACCCGATGGGATGTAGTACATTGCAGTGATCGACACTATCGTCGAGCAGTGTATGGACTTGGTCCATACATTGCTGATTACGAAGAGCAGGCTTTACTAGCCTGCATTGTACGGAACTGGTGTGCGAGGTGCGCCATTCTTTATCTAGTACTAACCCCTGGCATCCGTTCTCACTGAAGTCAATCTCCCAATGTAAAGGTGTCTTGGCCACCAGATAAATCTGGATGAAGGCGGACTGTTGCGCTCCCGCAACCATACCGACATTCTGATTGAAGAATTGGACACCAAAGACTTATGGAACGAATTTGGCATCGTCGATGATATCGTGGTAAGTGTATTTCAAGTCAGCACTGTGTCTCGTTCAGCATCATCTCATTACTCACAGCCTTTCACAAATGACTTTCCTCGAGCAGATATATGCCAGCTACTGTCGCCAGATATACTCCACCAATTAGTTAAAGGTGTTTTCAAGGACCACTTGGTCGAGTGGGTCGAGAAATATCTAGTTATCACTTACGGTCAGAAGCGGGCGGTATTGATCCTGGATGACATAGATCGCCGGTAAGTACACTCCAAGTGTCACCGCCGATGCAATTCGTTTTACTGACAAGTTGGTTGATAGAATTGCATCTGTGGCTTCATTTGCTGGTCTCCGCCGTTTCCCTCAAGGTCGACACTTCAAACAGTGGACGGGTGATGACTCAAAGGCCCTCATGAAGGTCGGTTCCTTTTCAGGTTGTTGATATATTGTCCTGCACTTCGGACTTACGGTGTGTCGGTGTCAGGTTTACCTTGCGGCTATTGAAGGCCATGTCCCGCGTGACATGCTGTGTACATTCCGTGTATTCTTGGAATTCTGTTATTTAGTGCGCAAGGACATCATCACTACCTCGGAGCTCACACAACTTGAAGACACACTCTTGCAATTCCATCAGTATCGTGCCGTCTTTCTGAATGCTGGTGCCATGCGGTCTGTTTCACTTCCACGCCAACACTCTCTCACGCATTACTTCGAGTTGATCAAAGAGTTTGGGGCGCCGAATGGCTTGTGCTCGTCCATCATGGAGTCGAAACACATCAAAGCTGTGAAGAAACCATACTGACGTTCAAGCCACCACCAAGCCTTGGGCCAGATGTTGATCATTAACCAAAGGCTCGACAAGCTGAGAGCTGCCCGGACCAAGTTCCAATCACGAGGTATGCCCGTCTCAAGAGCGGGGACTACCATCGGTCCGAGTCCGGGCGACTCTGGTATCCTTCGAGTGTTGGGTAAAGTACTTAATTAGAAATAATTATGAATACTAACTGAACTATTCCTCAGTACATTGTAATGACCTGGAAAATCAATGCGCCAGTGCACAGGATGAGCAGCAACAACCTGACGGAGACCGTGGTCCAGACTCGGACGAAATTGCCAGCCGGCGGGATGACTCCGGTGATTCTGAACCAGTAGATGGTCACCATGTAGAGGCTTTCGTATGTCTTGCTCGAACTCCGCGTAAGTCACGGTGGGGTCACAGTCTTTTGCTGTAGTAGTATATTCACTTTTCTTGCACTTAGAACGAAACCGGGCGAACACTGTGCCAGAGCTCGCAGTCGAGCTCGGGATACCGTACCTCCCCCAACTTGTCCGCACCCTCCTGCATACCAAAATACATTCGGATGACGACAGACCATGTGACACTTGCCCATTCTATGCGGGCAAGATATCCATCTTCAACTCCGCTTCGTCTACATTCCATGCACCAAGCGACCTGTGTGGAACTGGTGGCATGCGTCGTGAGTACATCCGATGCTGCCCTAATTGGAGGAACGAAGGTCCCCGGCATGACTGTGTGTTTGTGGTTACGAACCCAGATCTTGTGGGTTTTAGGGGACTGGATGTTGCCCACATCTTATGTTTTTTCTCTTTTATATTTCAAGGCATCCCATACTCATGTGCGGTTGTTCGCTGGTTCGATCGTGATGGAGATGCGCCGAATGCTGATACAGGCATGTGGGTTGTCAAGCCCGGTGTCACTGCTGCAAGACAACCAAAAATTGCTGTAATACACACGGATGCCATTTTCCGTGCAGCACACCTCATTCCCGTATACGCAGCCGCTGGTCCAATCCCCCCTCAAGGAATCCCCCCAAATCAATCCTACAACCATTTTCGCCTCTTCTATGTCAACAAGTTTGCTGACCACCATTCCTTTGCGACTGCTTTTTGAGTCGCAACTTGCCTACTATGATTGCTATGAAGTTCACACCCCAGGCCAGGTCATGGTCACCAAGAACACACCTTCCAATTCGTGCGTATACATGGCATTCAAGCCACTGAATGACATACTAACATGATGGTTTACTATTCTAGCCATGGTACAGGCTGTTGCTTTGATTTGAATCTGTGCGGGCTGGCAGAGCTCATCGGCAACTTCCCTAATCATGTGCCCAGAGTACCCTCCCTCGTCTTCTAACTCCAGCTTGAAGTACAAGACCCGTTTCACGGGCTCATTTCTCTTTGCGTGCCCAGAATATCCTCCCTCATCTTCCACCTCTGGCAGCCTGCTCGTCTCTTCGTGTGCCCGGAATACCCTCCCTTGTCTTCTAACTCCAGCACGAGACCCGGTTGACAGGCTCGTTTCTCTTTGCGTGCCCGGATTACCCTCTCTCGTCTTCCAACTCCACCCCACTTCAAGCATACGAGTGTTGAGACCCATTTTAATGGCCTCATTTCTCTTCGCGTGCCTAGAATACCCTCCCTCGTCTTCAAATTCCAGCACGAGACCCGTTTGACGGGCTCGTTTCTCTTCGCGTGCCTGGAATACCCTCCCTCCGAGTCGTCTTCCAATGCCACCCCACTTTAGGCATATGAGCATTGAGACCCGTTTTAACGGTCTCATTTCTCTTCGCATGCCTGGAGTACCCTCTGTCGTCTTCTTAGTAGTAAATATCATTATTCCTAAATTAGCTAGACTGCTTTGTGTATTGCTTTTCGGCTGATGCTATCCCCTTTTCGGGTTTTTGGTGTCATCATCATGCTTTTATGTGATTTTCAGTGCTTTTGGTATTTGTGCTTTTATGTTCAGGAAAAGCACTGAAAAAGCCCGAAAAGCGCTGAAAAGCAACTTGTGAATTTACTGATGGGAGTACTTGCACTTTGTACAGCAGCAGTAAGTAAAAATTTTATTTGTCACCCAGTTGACTAATTTTTTGGGGGGGTCAGCTGGAGCGTGCGTTGAGGTTGGCCCAAGAGGGACGCCTTGACGTTGTTGTGGACGAGCCTGAGGAGGCGGCGCAGATAGGGCAAGAGGCCATTGACGCTCACTCAACCCGGGGCATGCGGACCAACCGGAAGCAACCGCGAATGCGGAATCAGGTGACTGGGAAGATGAGCACCAAAGGTAGTGCATTTTCCTACCAGAACTGGGGTGGTCAGACGGCATCCTACTACGTGGCCATTGCAAACCGGTCTGATGAGACGCTCGGAAATGTTGTTGCAGGGGCCCTCTGTGACCTCGCCACTGCCAACCGGGATGACTCGGATGAGGCCCTATTCTTTTTGAGTTCTGTTCTGGCCCCAGATGTGCTCGACCCTAGAGCCCAGATGTGTACGTGCCCATTGAATGATTCGTCTGTTAACATTACTCCAGGGACTCATCATAATTGTCATGTAGGATCCTGGTCATCCCTAGAGTCATCAAGCCATTTCATCGATACTCATCTCTTTCCCCCGTCACTCATTTCCCCCATCGCTGCTCGTTTCAACCACTGTGATTCCCCCGCCACTCTTTCTTCTGCCAATCATTTCAACTCATCGTGAGCCTACTACTGTGGCTCGTATGCCATTTCCCGATGCTAATATCTTTCCCCTGCTACTCGTTTCTTCCCCTGCTACTCGTTTCCCCTGCTGCTCAATTTCACTGCCGTTTGTTCAAGTTTCCCCCGCCGCTGCTCGTTTCTCCGGGCCTGCTGCTCAATTTCAAGTTCACTGCCATTCAATTTACCCGCCGCTCGTTTCAACTGTCATGAGCCTACTACCACTGTGCTCGCCGTATACCATTTCCCGATGCTCATTTCATCCCTCCGCCACTCATTTTCCCCACCGCTGCTTTCAAGTTTCATCTGCCTGCATGACTCCTGAGCCTATATACCATGATCCCGCCGCTCGTTTCACCCGCATTGAGCCTATATACCATTTCCTCTACTGATTCACTCGTTTTATCTTGCGATGAGCTTATTGACCGGCTCGTATACCCCGCATTCAATGTTTTTCATGACTTTTTAATCAATACAGATCAGCCAATCAGAACGCTTGTGCTGTCGCACAGTTTTGATTCTTTTCGCGCTTTCTGTGATCCCTTGATTTCCTTTTCGGTACTTTACTAGCTACTTTTCAAGATAATTTGATTGCTTTTCGAATTGCCTGAACAGGAAAAAGGACAACAAAAAGCAATGAAAGAAGAATCAAAAGGCGCAAAGGTAGGGAAAGCAATAAAAAAAGGATGGCGAAAAGTAGAGCGATCTACTTTTCGTGCTTTACAGCATATTTATGGAAAGAACCAAAAGGAATGAGAAAGCACCAAAAAGCCATTGAAAAAGACGGAAAAAGCAACCTGTGAATCTGCTGATGTACTCCTTTAGAGTACTCCAAGAGGAATGAAAGGGAAATAACTATAGTAGGAAACTTACTAGGGAAATTGAGAAGCTTGAATGAGAAGTAACTGAAAATGAATTGAGAGAGGTTGTGATGAGTGTAAAGGAAGAACATGTGGTAAAAGTGTTAGATTGAATAGACCAAAAGGTCCATCTTATATACTATATGACTTGTTTGTACATGTTATGGTTTATAGAATGTGATGGAATATTATGTAAGAGTTCTAGCCAATAGCGTATAAGACTCTATACATGATGTGTAATCACAGAGTCATATCTGAGTCATAACGACTGTATATGAGTCATGATCAGTAAGCTGATCAATAAGCACAGTAATATGGTATGAGTCATCATAGAAAATGAAAGAATCGTCTAGAAGTAAGTTCTAGACCGATGACTAAACAATCACATGATCAAATGAATATGATTGTTTCAACACTCCTTCTCATTGAGATGATGATCACAATGATTTAGATCTTGGGTGGATAGTTGGTAAGACCAAGGCGTAAACAACCAAGTCGAAACTTGTCAAATGTGACATTCTTTGTAAAGATGTCTGCTCGTTGGTCTTGTGTAGGTGTTAGATTCTACGTTTACAATCCTACTTAGCCGGTACTGCACGTGCCATTCGGTATTTTGGTTTGTTTCATTCCCACAGACACCTCAGTTCTTGTTTACCACGACGACTGAGGTGAGCCACTATCCATGCACACTAATAGCTACGGACGCTAACGTAGAGTAGTCTTTATGTTTCGTCCAGGTAAATAACCTAATATCAGTTCTCATTTACCACGACGACTGAGTCTTTACATTTCATCCAAATGCTTTCACGTTCAAACGTATCAGTAGGAACATAGAACAATTCGAGTTGTTTATGTTCTTGAACTGCTTTGTGAATATGGTGATATTTGATCGCTATATGCTTTGAACATCCTTCTTGAGCAGGGTTTTCAGCTAGGAACATAGCTCCTTGATTATCACAGTTGAGCGGTAGAGGATGTTTGATCTCATGACCAATCTCTTTGAAAAGATTGTGAATCCAGACTAATTGTCTTGCAGATTCTGTCATGGCAATATATTCCACTTCTGTAGAAGATAAGACAACAACTTTCTGACGTCTTGAACACCAGGAAATGATAGTGTCTGCGAGGAAGATACAATAGCCAGTTGTCAAGGTCACCAGCCCAATCAGTATCACAATATGTAGTGAAACTCGCATCTCTTGCTAATCCATTGTACATGATACACACGTCTTCAGTATAGGCAAGATATTGATATTGAACAATGTAAAGTGCTCGATTGAGGTGATCTCGGAAGGATTTGCGGAAAATTGTGACATCTTGATTATGGCATATGCCAAGTCTGGGTGTGTTCCAAGCATGATGTAAAGAAGAGATCTGATCACCGATTGATATCGAGATCTTCTTTTAGGATCTTCTTTCTGATCATTAGAACTCAGATTATATCCAGAAGGAAATGATGTACGAGCATGTTTACAATTCTCTAGCTGGAATTGTTCAATGACTTTCTCAGCATATGTACATTGGTCAAGTCTCAGAGTTCATTTCTTTCGATCTCTGGTAATGCGCATGCCAAGATATTCTGTGGCATCACCAAGTATCTGTGATTGCCATCGATCTGTAAAAGTCTTCATGTGTTTCTCAATGAGTTTGAGATTAGAACCCATGAAAAGAGCATCGTCAACATAAACTACAAAGATGATCTTGTCTTTGCCTATATATTGTAGGGCTAGTTGATTGGTAGACAGAAGTCTGCAAGATGCTTCAGGTGATAACCATACACCGGTTAAGGTAATGGGCTTCTTTCCGAAAGATGCTTTAAGGAGGATCGTTTCTGGTCCTGTCATTCTGATGGTAGATCCATCAGCGATACAAGCATATTTGGTATCATTTTCCAGAATCATAAAATCTGATGAGAATGGGGTAATATGATCAGAACATTCAGAATCAATTAACCAGTGGTTTTGTAAGAAATCCGAAGATTTCGATCTTGAAACTTTCTTAAGGGATTCTATCGTGTAACAGTAAGAACTGTAGTCATCATTGTCATAGGAGGAACAATCGTAATTGTCCCCCCAGTCGTCTATATCGGGTACAAAATCGTTCAAATGGGAAACAAAATCTCTGGAATCTAAACCATGTTTCCAGGTACCATCTGAATATCTCCAATTATCTCCGTGAAAGCTTTCACTAACCCGGGCACTTTCTTGCCATGCAGAGATCTTATAAGATTAATAGTCCTGCTTTTGTCTCTCATAAACATTCTGTTTCGAGGTAGAGGTGGTAAGAGACGAACTGTGTGTTTGAGGGCTAGGGAATCACTGCTCAGATCGCTTTTAGGCTGGAGGATGGGATAGGCGGAACATGGTCAATAGTGGTGTGTAACCACAGACTCAAAGACTCTTTTTATGTTGTATCTACCTACATATCTTATATACTAGATTACATGGTCCATGGGAATAACTACTATAAGGAGTAGTCCGTGTGAATGTAAGTATTAGTCCTGTTAGTCCTATGTGCCGGACTGTAAAGAGTCTGGTCGGACTTGCGTCGGACTGGAGTTCCTTCAACACTATGGCTAGCATTGCCAGCGTCCTGAAGGGATGCATTAGCTAATGCTTCTTCCATAACAGAAGACTGTACTCGTTGTGCTTTCTTGGAGGGGGTATCTCATCCGGCATTGGCGTACGTTGAGTACCTGTCTTCTTCATCGGCCTGAGTAACCATGTACTTGTCCTGGTACTCGTCGTAAGGAACGACGGAAAGGTCCTCTGTTTGTTCTTCAGGTGCTTGTTCCTGAAGGTCGATTACCATCGATTCTTCATCAACGGTGGCTAGATTGGTGAATCCAACCATGTTGTCATGGTTCACGCATCCTTTTCCTTTCACTTTAGCTCTCTCCTGATGTTTACTGAAATTGTCGGAGTTGTGCTTGCCACGAGTGGCAGAAAAGGACTCTCGTCCTCCTCGTTTTCCTCTGCGGTTTCCACCACATCCTGAGCTCTGATCGTTGTTAAAATGATTAGGAAAGTTGGAACCTCTGTTATTGTAGGAGTTGTTGTTCCAGGGGCGTTGGGGACCAGGTCCGTGTTTCAATGCTGAAATGCAGTTTGCATGTGCATGCTGTTGAGAGGAAGAGGAAGAGATTCGGTGAGCTAAGGTCTTCATAGATTGAAGACCAGACTTTTGCGTGTTGACTTCCTTTGAGATACGAGGGAGAAGAGTGTCAATTGCCAGTTGAAGTCTGCTTCTTTGACGTCTTGGATGGCATGAGAGATCATACCATTGAAGGAAGAGGAGAGGCAAGAGAGAAGAATCATTGCCTTTAAGGCAGGAGGGACAATAAGTCCAGCAGCATCAAGCTGTGTAAACTGTGAGGTGATTGTGGATAGCATTTGAAAGTCCAGTTACACAACCGGTAAAAGACCAGCAACTGGACCGGACCAACACCGGTTGCAACCGAACCACGGTTGCCGGTTGCGCCCATTTTGAATTTTGATTGGTCCGGTCTTTTGAATTTTATGAAATTCAAAAGACCGGACCAAAACCGGTTGCAACTGGTCCGGCTACCATTGGTACCCCTAGGGTGCCCATATTTGGAGGCATCTCCCATAATTTTCCCACAGTTTTACAATTTAAATTGAATTTTATATCTTGTAATCTATGGTTTGACTCAAGATTGAGAATACCTCAGCCGATATCTGGCCGATGCGTGTGATCTATAGCTGGGCGGGTAGCTACATGTATTCCCTAAATATAGTTCACTACTGTCGGAGCGCCAATGTCATGTGATCGCCTGCGATTTACCGATCAAAGAACTCAATATTTGATGTTTCGCTCGAAAACGCTGGATGATACCCGATTTACATAAATAATAGATCAGATGAAAGGTACGAATCAGGACTACCCTTGACACAGCCATTGCTAAGCGTGAAAGTCACACGCCATCGAGTGCATGACCGGTTTCTCGAAAGACCGGTTGCAACTGGTGTGTGCAACTTCCACTTCAGACCGGTTGCCATCGGTTCCGGACCAGTCCGGAATGATTTTGGAGTGCCATGCAACCAGTCTTGATCCAGTTGCCTTGCAAGAAGGTCAAAAAACTGGACTGGACCAGACTTTTAAACACTAATTGTGGAAAGTCCTTCAGAGAACTTGTTGAGCTCGATCTGCGTGCAAAGCAGATCGGAAAAAAATCATAAATTGTCCGGGAATACCTTTCTTCCCAAAAAGGGTCTTGAGCTTGAGATAGAAGGCTCGGGAAATGGAAGGGAAGTTGACTGTGCCATCTGGGACATAATCCCAGACAAGTTGGGTCTGTAGTTCCAGGGAAACTACAGTCGAAAGGAAGCCTAAGATTTTTCCATCTATGGCTTTCCATTTTACCTTATTGTCGGCAGTGACCTGTGTGGCCTCTAAGGTAGTACCGTTGACAATTGTCCAACCACCAAGCATTTGGAGGGGACCTCGGAGAGAGATGACTCATTGTTGATAGTTGGAAGCACCAAGAAGAATAGGGACCATGATGGGCGATGGTTTCTTTCGAAACTTGGAAGTCAGAAGGGAGAGCACTGGCAGTAGCCATTGATGAAGTTTAAAGAAAAGATAGGATCTGTAAAAAAGAATCAAAGAGATCAGCATCTATCGCATAAGCTATGAAGAGGGAAGAGGAAAAATCTGAAAGCATAATTCCTTCATCATCTAGTGGAATAGCCACATTTTTAGGTGTCCTTGTTCCTGAACCACTAAGAGGTGTTGAACCTCTTTCTGTATTTTGATCTCCGAAGTCCAGATCTCCAGATCCTTGTCCAGATTCATCATCCAAATAGACATTGTCTATTGTTCCTTCGTCGCTAGGTAGCGATTCCTCTTCTTCACAAGCTATCCTTTTGAAATGTTGGTACAGTCTATCATCCTCTTTATCCTCTTTTCCATTCATTCTCTTCGTCTCTGTGTTCTTTCCATAGGAGGGTCCAAGGAATCCTTGTGGAGTTCCCAGCGTAAACTCCGAAACCTTTTCTTGTTTTGGTCATGACATGTGTACCAAAGATAGTAGGGGATTGGGGTATACGTGTTTGGTTTTGGAAATTCCGTAACATTTTTCTCAAGGCAAGTGAAGTTTAGCGTGGGAAAATAATGAGGATTTACAATTCGTGGGAAAGAAGTATCTTGGTTACCATTATCTAAGATAGGAGCCAGAAACCAATAGTAAGAGAGATCAAAGTAGGGAAATTGTTTGGCATGGAGGAAAAAAGAGAAGAAGCTACTGTACAAGATAATACTACCAGGATCAGTATGGTGCTGCCCTAACATTTGCAGCCCCTTTCAGATGTGTATAGGCCGAGATGGACTGGCAGTGGCCACCTCGGGGGCAGGAATACGTTGTCGAGGAGATGACTGTACCCCAGCATCTATTTTTCTAGGTCCCCAGTGAGGGAGTATCTGAGATCCCGGAGTGTCTCTATCAAAAGGTAAGACATCATGAAGTATATCCGTAACGTAAAAAATGTCATCGTATATGTCCGTACGAAAGCCTTCTAGGTCTAGACGAAGTTTTCTGTAGGTTTCAATCTGGTGTAAACAATCATACATCCAATCGCGAGTGGAGGGGTCCAAAATAAAAGAGGATTGAACTAAAAATGAGGTGTTCTTGGGGTCCTCCATAAAGCGAGTTGGTGGAGATGGTACAGGAAGAGGCAGTGTTGAGGAAGAGAAAATGAGAAGTTGGTTCTCGTTGATGGAATCTGCTAAGCCTAAAGACCTAAGAGTCTCTAGGATCAGTTCAAGGTCAAGTGTCTCTTGGCTAGTCGAAGATTCGACTATTGGCTCATCGTGAGGTACGACAGAAGGAATGACTAGTGCTGTTGTTGCTCCATCCCAAGGGGTTTCTACGTCAGGCCAATCTGTAAGGTGCCCATTCGGTGATGGTGACCACTAAAGAGGCTGTGGGTTATCCCAGCAATTGAGTTCCACTGCAGGATAAGATTCTGTAGGAGCTACAGAAGGAGGTCTCAGAGCTGATGAATCAGTTCCGGAAGTGAGAGGCTGGGTAGTTCCGGTCGAATGAAACCGGAGGACGGATGAGGGGAGTCGCAACGTCGACGGTATTGCCTAAAAGATCTTGTGGAAGATCTGGCCTGTTCTCTTGCAGCATGAGTGAATTGATCACCGGTGTAAAAGAAGCAAGGAAAAATGAAGTTGCACCTGCCAGTGTGGCAACAAGATCCAGATCGGCCTGGAGTTTGGCAAGTAGGACAATTGAGGAAGAGGTCATCATCGATGACTCTTCGAAGAAGCAGATTAGGTCGTCTAGATAGATGACGGTGCCAAGGAATGACTGGAGATCGATTTGATCGACCTCGAAAGGACTGAGTGGGAGATAGACAAGGGTGAACAGAGGGGTTCCTAGATGGAAATTGCAGAGCAGGTTGTCCAAGGACTCTGCACCTACCAGGTGGAACGTATATCTCTCGATAGAAACCGTCGAGGAAAAAGACTTGTCAGTACTTCTTTGAGTACTATGGAAACATTGTTCCAGAAAGGAAAGTCGCTGGCTCATTGCAAGCAACTCGGAGCGTGTGACGTGAGTAGGCATCGACACCATGACAGGTATGGAGTCTCTGTGTTTGTAGATCGACGGAATACTCTGGGTCAAGGCGAGGCGAATAACCTAAAGAACTTCTACAGTTCTTTATGTGCAGCCGAGTGGATGTGTACTCCTTTAGAGTACTCCAAGAGGAATGAAAGGAAAATAACTCTAGTAGGAAACTTACTAGAGAAATTGAGAAGCTTAAATGAGAAGTAACTGAAAGTGAATTGAGAGAGGTTGCGATGAGTGTAAAGGAAGAACATGTACCAGTGGTAAAAGCATTAGATTGAATAGACCAAAAGGTCCATCTTATATACTACATGACTTGTTTGTACATGTTATGGTATATAGAATGTGATGGAACATTATGTAAGAGTTCTAGCCAATAGCATATAAGACTCTATACATGATGTGTAATCACTGAGTCATATCTAAGTCATAATGACTGTATATGAGTCATGATCAGTAAGCTGATCAATAAGCAAAGTAATATGGTATGAGTCATCATAGAAAATGAAAGAATAGTCTAGAAGTAAGTTCTAGACCGATGACTAAACAATCACATGATCAAATGAATATGATTGTTTCAACAAGTGCTTCCAAAATGTTGGCAACCAGTTTTGTCCATAACCGGTCTCGCGGTCGGCATGTGTGGATATCGTGCTTCGCGGTGGCTGTATCGGAGTTAGCGCGGGCTTGTGCCTTTAATATGAGCTAATAATAATGTTAATCGGCCGAGATGCGGCCGAGATATGACCAATTCCGCGTCGGATGTCATTTTCGCATCAAAGATCAATTCGTGCGATCCTTATCGTGGGTGCACAAGGGCGAGGCGCACTTCGGGATGGCTGTACGGAATTTAGTAGAGTGTATTCTGCATCATTTGAGGCATTGATCGCAACAATCGGCCCATACACGATTGTGATCAGACCATTTCTGGGTCAAACCACTGATTAGATCATATAAATGTCAAATAAATTCCTAAAATAGTAAATAAATTACGGTAGATGGGCCTATATCATGATACAGTGGTAGCCCTAGGGGCAAGTGACCGGCCACGGTTGCAATTGGTTTCAACCAGTTTTGGACCGGTCTTTTGAAATTCCAAAAGTTTGGCAACTGAACTGACCAAAATTTAAATTGTGCGCAACCGGCAACTGCAGTCCGGTTGCAACTGGACTTTAAAACACTAAGGATAAATAGTCAGGTCACGGACTCATGGTGCAGGTTTTGTTGGTCGGAGGTTTTGTTGGCTTGAGTTGGAGGAGTTTTGTTGGTCGGAGCCACTGGGTTGTTTGTTGGTCGGAGCAGTTCAGTGGTTGGTCGGAGCAGGTTTGATTGTTCAAGTTGGTGTTGGAGGGGTTTGCTCGATCGGAGCAGATTTGTTTCATTGGAGCCGGGTTTTTTGGTGATACGCTATAGCCTATACTAGCTGCTACTATACTAGTACAAGGTGCTATATTGTTCTATATAGCTCCCAGACAATAAAAGCATGGTGCTACAACATACTACTGTCTATCAGAAGCTACTATATGATAGCTTCTATCATAAAAAAGTTTCTCTGCTACAATGTGCTACGCGAAGCTACATAGCTTCTATCGGACAGTAAAATGGAGTGCTACATGGTGCTATATTGCAGAATAAGGTGCTATATATTTGGGACAGCATCTACCCGGACTCAGGTACAAGAACTATATAGAGCTATATAGAATTTGACTTTTTGCAGTCTGCAGATGCGAATAGCAAAACGGCACACTGAACACGCATGCTTTTGTTTCTTCACATGATAACACCAAAAGCATAAAGTGAATTGACCAGTGAGAAGAAAGAAAAAACACAGCATTACACCACATGGCATGTCGAGCCAATGAGAAAGCAAGAATGAGCTTGTGTTGAGCCAATGAGAGAGCTAGAATTCTGAATTCTCACGCGAGACATCTTATAGTATAAAATTCCCACCCGATTCGAGAAGCAGTCACGGGCGGGGTTTGAATTTTGCGGGTGTAACTTTGTTTGGGCATATCCGAATATTTCTCGCAGGTGATCGATTGATCCATCAGTCGACTGGCTTCTTGGAGTAACTGAGTTTTGTGATGCAGGGCTCCAACACGCTCAACCAATCCATGCAGGGATTGTGGTCAGCCCATCGCAAAGCAAAGCTAAATCTCAACACTGCCGTGGTACCCCAAACGACGACACCGACCACGGGCGTGACGGTGTCATCTCCATCCTTGAAGCCCCCTCAATTGGACGAACTTGTCGAAGTAGTGCAGCCCACTTTGGAGAATCTTTCAGAACCACCTATAGCTGCGGATGCACGGCCCCCGTCTTCGAAACGCAAACTACGCCGTCCTGTGGTGGACAACGAAGGCACCAAGCGACCCCGCACGGCCACTGCCGCCATTGGGAGTGGGGGCGATACATCCAAGTCATACGCCCCGCCTCATACACGCCTGTCCGACCTCGGTGGGGTGGAGGTCTGCATCGAAAAGATGCTCGAGCTCGTCGCGATGCCGTTGTGCCATCCCGAAATCTACTTACATACGGGCGTACAGCCGCCGCGTGGAGTGTTATTGCATGGTCCGCCTGGATGTGGCAAGACGCTGCTGGCGAACGCGATTGCTGGGGTGATGCTTTCCGCTTGACCATCCTGGATGTACTGACGTGTAATTCTGCTTGGACTGGGGCGCAATATAGGAGCTTGGGGTGCCGTTTATCAGTATATCGGCGCCGTCGATCGTATCGGGGATGTCGGGGGAGTCGGAAAAGACACTCAGAGACACCTTCGAGGAAGCGAAGGTAAGCTGCTACAGCATTGCCTTCATCCCCCCTTACCAACGTTACCCAGCGTGTCGCGCCATGTCTTCTGTTCATCGACGAAATTGACGCCATCACGCCGAAACGGGAGAGCGCACAGAGGGAGATGGAACGGCGGATAGTGGCTCAGTTTTTGACATGCATGGATGGTCGGTCTCCGGTAGCTCAACTTTTTCAGAAAAGCATGACTCAATATTGTAAAGATCTGTCTTGGGAGAAGACAGAAAACCAGGCTGTAATCGTCATCGGTGCTACGAATCGTCCCGACTCTCTGGATGCTGCACTGCGTCGCGCTGGTCGGTTTGATCACGAAATCAGCATGGGTGTTCCCGACGAAGACGCCAGGAATAAGTTCGTATTTCCCGCACCTCGTCAAGTCGTTTGCTCACGTGTCGGAGCTCAGAATACTTCGTGTGTTATGCGCAAAACTTCGACTTGAGGGTGATTTTGACTATGTATCCCTCGCAAAAGCAACCCCCGGGTATGTTGGTGCAGACCTGTCGGCATTGACTGGGGCTGCAGGCGTTATCGCCGTGAAACGAATATTCAAGGAACTCTCCGAAAGGACTCTGATTCTATCTGACGCACTTGAAGTGTCCAAGGAAAACATCGATACCCCGATGGTCGTCGATTCGATTCCTCACATCCCCACTATAGAAGCTTCACCACCTATCCGACCGTTCTCATCACTTGTCAGCGAGCTCTCCTCGAGTTCCATAGCGCATTTCTTAAATGCACACCCATACCCACTGACAGAATCACAGCTTGCACCCCTGGGCATCACATCCTCTGATTTCCGCGCTGCACTCTCCCAAGTCCAGCCCTCGTCGAAACGAGAAGGTTTTGCCACGGTTCCCGATGTTACGTGGTCTGACATCGGCGCGTTGCATGGCACACGGGAAGAACTCCAGATGGCAATCGTGCAACCGATACGACGATCCGAATTGTTCAGTGCCGTTGGGATCCAAGCCGCATGTGGCGTGCTACTCTGGGGCCCTCCTGGATGTGGGAAGACGTTACTTGCGAAAGCGGTGGCTAATGAGTCAAAGGCGAACTTCATTAGTGTGAAAGGACCGGAGTTGTTGAACAAGGTGGGTTCATTCGTCGCATCAGAGCGATTTTTAGCTTACGATAAACGGTTTTTGGTTAGTATGTCGGCGAGAGCGAAAGAGCGGTCAGACAGGTATTTTCGCGCGCACGTGCGTCATCACCATGTGTTGTCTTTTTTGACGAACTCGATGCCTTGGTACCGAGACGTGACGACAGTCTTGTGCGTCTCCTTCTCTCTCTTTTCTTGCTGTTCTATTTCTATTTTATTAAGTCGATTCGTTTACATCACGCGCATGGTCTGCTCGCTACTGATGTTTTTCAACACAAAAGTCTGACTCATCTGCTCGCGTTGTCAACACCCTTCTCACCGAACTCGACGGCCTCGAGGCACGTAAATCAGTCTACGTTATTGGAGCGACCAACCGACCGGACATGATCGACCCTGCCATGGTACGTCCGGGCCGCCTAGACAAGCTGCTGTACGTCGATCTCCCCACTCCCTCGGAACGCGTCGAAATCCTACGGACTTTGATGATGCGAGTCCCGGTGGAAAAGGGGGATGGGGATGGGGATAGCAGGGAGCACGTGAGGGAGAGAGCGGAAAGACTGGTGAGAGAGCAGTGTGAGGGATATAGCGGGGCAGATCTGGCAGCTGTGGTGAGAGAGGCGGGGGTGGGAGCGTTAAGGCGCGTGTTGGGTTCGTTTGAGGGCATGGATGAAGCAGAAGAGGAGAGCGGGGGAGTGGGAGCGTCTAAAGATGGGGAAGCAGGTCCGAGGGTGGTGATCACGGCAGCGGACTTCGTGCGCGCGGTGGACAAGGTTGGGCCGAGTGTGTCGGTTGCGCAGAGAAGAAAGTACGAGGCGCTTCGCACAAAATTTGCGGGGTTGCCAGTGAGGGCAAAGGGGGAGCGTATCGAGGACACACACCTGTAGAGATGGAATGAATGACCCCTATAATATTAACATCATCACGTGACGTGTTACGCGTTGACCACTGAACTCATACAAAGGTCATACTCGAGTACATCGACAAGACTGCCAGTTGGGTCGCACTCCCAACTTTCGAGCCACGTACAGCGACATGTACATCAAGACTTTGACGATCCAAGGGTTTAAGTCCTGTGAGTAGTGACTCGCCGAATCAAGCTTTTGCTCACTCCATCCTAGACCGTGATCAGACGCAAATCGAACCTTTCTCTCCAAGTCACAACGTGGTCGTCGGCCGCAATGGCTCGGGGAAGAGCAATTTCTTTGCAGGTAAATTTTCTCAAAAAATTGTCTCTGGCACGAGATACTCAAGTTGTACTTGTACTGGTTAGCCATTCGGTTCGTCCTCTCCGATGCATATACTTCAATGTCCCGCGAAGAACGTCAAGCGCTTCTACACGAAGGCGTTTCTGTGACGACCACCCTATCTGCCTATGGTGCCTTTTCAGTACTTCTACCTCCCTTTTGCTCATACAGAATACAGTCGAGATCATATTTGACAATACCGACAATAGGTTTCCTACTGGGCGCGAGGAAGTCATCATTCGACGAACGATCGGTCTGAAGAAGGACGAATACAGTCTTGACAAGAAAAGCGCCAGCAAAGCGGACGTGATGAACCTCCTCGAAAGCGCTGGGTTCAGCAAATCTAATCCATACTACATCGTGCCGCAAGGACGGGTAATTTGTCTCTACTTCCCACTTTGACAGCGCGCGCTGACACTTGGTATTGTAGATAACCGCGTTAACGAACGCCAAAGATCACGAGCGGCTTGCACTCCTTAAGGAAGTTGCAGGAACCAAAGTTTACGAGCAGCGGCGTGCCGAATCTCTCCGTATCATGGCGGAAACGGACGCGAAGCGTACGAAGATAAACGAACTGTTGGAGTATATCGAGTCGCGTCTGACAGAGCTCGAAGAAGAGAAAGAAGAGTTGCGAGAATTTCAGGAAAAGGATAAAGAGAGACGTTGTCTCGAGTACGCGTTGTATCAACGTGAGCTGGAAGAAGTCGGCGAGGCCTTGGAAGAGATCGAGGAAGAACGACGGGGAGAAGTTCACGGCGCGAACATGCGTCGTGAACAGTTTGATACACGCGAAAAAGATATTCAGGTTGGCACACGTCGTTCCACTTCGGTTTGTGATCTCTCATAGCTTTGCAGCGCCTCGAGCAAAAAATGTCACAAACCAAGCACAATCTGTCAACTCTTAATATAACCCGCCAGGACGCTCAATCTGAACTATCCGACCTTGTCCGCTCTCGTACAGAGCTGGAGTGCACGATTGCCGACCTGCTGTCTGCAGGTGAACGCGAGGACGGACGACGCGCCGAGTTTGAAACTGAATTGACATCTTTGGAGAAACAGATTCAATCGAAGGAAATGGAACTATCACAATTGGTTCCTCGATGGAACGATGCACGCGCGAGGCAATCCGTAGAGAAGCGTAAAATGGAAGAAGCACGCACTCGCTTGAATGCCCTACTCGCAAAGCAAGGGCGTGTCAAGCGGTTCCGGACAGTAGCGGATCGAGACAATTACCTTAGACAAGAGATCGCTTCGCTTGACGCGTATCAGAATACTCGATCTGCTGTACTGGAGTCGACAAGGCAAGATCTCGCGTCCACGAAATCGTCGCTGGAGAACATCGTCCAGAGGATGGACGGTATACAGGGTAGCCTAGAAGACGGAAAACAGCGGGTCCGGACTCTAGGAGAGCAGCTCGTGGAGCTCAAGGATCAACAGAGCGATCTCAGCGAACGGCGGAAAGAACTCTGGAGAGAAGATTCCAAGTTGGGTGGTCTTCTCGCACACGCGGGAGATGAACTCAAGTCTGCTGAGCGAAACCTCGCTTCCATGATGGACAAGGTAAGAAAGAATGTTTGCACACCATTAATGTTCTTTGATCAATGGCTTGGTAGGATACAGGCTCAGGGCTACGTGCAGTCGATCGGATTGCACAGAGACATGGTCTGGAAGGTGTCTATGGTCCACTTTACCGTCTCTTTGAGATTCCAGACCCAACGTTCAGTACTGCCATTGAACTCACTGCTGGCAACAGGTAAATATAAATTCGTGCGTACGTATCCAGCTAAAATGCCTTTGTTAGCCTCTTCCACGTCGTTGTCGATACAGACGAAACAGCCTCCAAGGTTCTCGATGTCATGTTGAAAGAAAAGACGGGCCGTGTTACGTTCATGCCTCTTAACCGCCTCAAACCGAAACCTCCCACATCCGTTCCGCCCGCCCAGGACGCACTCCCTCTTATTGATAAGATTCGATTCGATGCTACGCACCAAAAGGCATTCCAGCAGGTGTTTGGGAAGACATGGGTGTGCCGAGATCTGACCGTCGCTGCGGCCTATGTGAAGAGTCACGGGGTCAACACAATTACACTAGACGGTGACAAGGTCGATCGCAAAGGTGCACTAACAGGTGGTTATCACGACGTCCGACGATCCCGCATTGAAGCCATCAAGGCAGTTGCGTCGTGGCGCACGAAATTTGACTCCGATGACAAACGTGCCAAGGAGGTGAAAACCGAGATCACGCGGATCGAGCAGGAGATCACCCGCCTTACCGGCAAGATTCAGGTGTTGACGCTGCAACAAGCGCAAGCGCGCGAGTCGAGAGAGAATTTCCTGCAGGACGTTACGTCATTGAGTAAGGAGCGCGAGCGACTGGATGCCCGGGTACTGTCACTTGAAACGGAGATTGGTGATCTGGAGACAGAGCTAAATAGTACGGGCGCTCGGGCGCAGGGGTATCAGCAAGAACTCTTGACCCCGCTCACGCAGAATTTGACGGATGAGGAAGCCAGCATGATGGATGCATTGGGTATCGAGGTGGAAGAACGGAGACGACAGGTACTCGAGTTGGGCAGGGCACGATCCGATGTAAGCGCCGTTCCGGTCAATCCACTCGTGATGATGTTGAATCTATGCATATCAGCTGGATGGAAGGAAGAACCTGATCGAAATCGAGTTGAACGAAAGTCTTCGTCGGCGACAGCGAGAGCTGCAGGCCAAACTGGAAACTCTAGGTGAAACTACGAACGGGGGTGACGCATCTGCAGAGTCACTTGATGCACGGAAACGGGAGCTTCGGTCGCTTGGTACCTCGATAGCGGCTGCGACTAAGCGTTCGCAAGGTATGAGCTCCGACAATCCCGCCGTTCATCGCTGCTCATTAAGGAACACACGCAGATGCAGACAAGGACGTGGAAAGACTGAACGCGGAACTGCAAGAACTGCGTTCGTCTTTGGAAAGGGGGCAACAACAACAATCGGAAGATAGCCGGAACGTTACGAAGCTGCAAAAGAACACAGAACGGTACCTTGCCAAAAAGCAAATGTTGACATCGCGCAAAGATGAATGTAATCGCAACATTCGTGATCTCGGGGTGCTACCTGAAGAGGCGTTTGAAAAGTACACGAACGAGAAGCTCGATCGGGTTCGTGATCCCAATTCGCATTTTAGAGCACAGGTCAGCTGACGTGTGTTTCGGTCGTTAGCTGGTCAAGAAGCTTCATACCGTGAACGAGGGGCTGAAAAAGTTTGCACACGTAAACAAGAAAGCGTTCGAGCAATATAATTCGTTCACGAAGCAACGGGATCAACTCTTGCAACGACGCGAGGACCTCGATAACTCCGCTACGTCAATTGAGGAGCTCGTGCAGGTGCTTGATCAGAGAAAGGACGAAGCGATCGAACGGACGTTCAAGCAAGTGGCGAGTAACTTTGAGGAGGTGTTTGAGTGTTTGGTGCCCGCTGGTCGAGGTAGATTGATCATCCAACGACGAATAGACCAGGTCGGTTGCAAAGGGTCTTTCGTGAGAAACTCCGTGCTCATGCTCGACTCAGGACGAAGAGGCAATGGACGAGGCGGATGACACTCAGCAAAGCACGATCGACAATTACACCGGCGTTGCTATAAAGGTATCGCTGGTTGACCATGCATCGGGATGGTGGATGTTGAGAGCATTCGCAGGTATCGTTCAACTCGAAGGTCGACGAGGGCTTGCGGATACAACAATTATCTGGTGGACAGAAGTCGCTTGTAGCGCTCGCTACGGGTATGAAGCTCGTTTTTTGGCTGTCGATGAGGATTGACACGATTTTTTTGTAGTGTTTGCGATACAAAAGTGTGATCCTGCGCCGTTCTACCTGTTTGACGAGGTATGCAGGTTGCTCGGACGAGACGTTATGACATTCATGCCGGAGTCAACAGATTGATGCCAACCTCGACGCTCAATACCGCACGGCTGTTGCAAGTATGTGATCCCATTCCGTCTTTCGTATTTTTCTCAGTCGACACGTCTCCAGACATGATCAAGTCGCTTGCACATACGGCTCAGTTCATCACGACGACGTTCCGACCCGAGATGTTGGTCACAGCGGATAAATTCTACGGGGTCCTGTTCAACAACCAAAAAGTGAGTTCGATCCGGAGCATCAAACGAGAGGAGGCGATGGAGTTTGTGGATCAGGTGCGGCGTTGTTTGTTTATGCGGTTGCGGGTCTGAGGGCTGATCATTGCTTGCAGGAGGCACAGGCACAGTGAAAACATTGTCAGTTTATTTGCTCTTTGCTCATGTAGTCGCCTTGTGGCAGAGTTATTGTTATCGCTATCGATCGGCTTCAAGTTTTTGTACTACTTACATTGTACTATTTGACTTATGATGCAGTGGGTGCGAGGTGTATAGCAAGGAGCGCCGAGCTTCTTGGACTGCAACTCACTTTGAATCAGGCTAAACGACGGGTACTTGTTGCTCTCTAGCGGACAGAGACCGAGTAGCAAAAGATGCATACTACTACTACTACAATTAATAGAAAGACGTTGGGTGAGCAGGCACAGCCACCTCACACAGCGGCAATTCCCGAACGAGATAGATTGGTGTTTGCGCAACCCTCACTTCGAACAAGGCCAATCTCATCAAGGTAAGCAGTTGTTGCCGACGTCCATGCTCCCCAGCGACATCTCATTGGCAATTTGCGTGTGTGGGGTGGGTTTGATACCGAGATAAACGAGCGTCTGAGATGGATTCAGTGGGGTCGGGTTGGATGTCGCTCGTGGGCATGGGCTGTTGCGCAATGGATGCTTCGCCTGACTGGTTCTGACGTTTATCCTCCTAGGCGTGAAATCACTCATCACTCATGGCCACCACGAAAACGACCAAGGGCAAGGCAGCAGGTGCGTATCAGGGCCTGCTTGTTTTGCATGACGAAACGGAGCGACGGTTACAGCCCCGGCTGGCAAGACCAGCAAAGATGCCAAGGCCAAGACGGCCAAAAAAGCTGCTCTTCAGGGCGTGCACTCACACTCGTCGCGCAAGCCACGATTCTCGGTGACGTTCCGCCGACCCAAGACGCTCAAGCTCCCACGGAAACCCAAGTACGACCGGAAATCGATCTTTCACGCACCAAGAATGGACGAGTTCCGTACGATCGTGTCGTGCGTGGCGGGTTTTTGTTGACTGAGTACGGCGGTATGGGACGCTGACGGACGGGTAGACCTTTGAACACCGAATCGGCGATGAAGAAGATTGAAGAGCACAACACGCTGGTGTTCATCGTTGATATTCGAGCGAACAAGCATCAGATCAAGGATGCTGTGAAGAAACTGTACGACGTGCAGGCTGCTAAAGTGAACACGCTCATTCGGTAAGTGCGACATGTGCGAGGCTGGTTGGTATGCGAGGCTGAGGGGAGACGTTCAGACCAGACGGGAAGAAGAAGGCGTACGTGCGGCTTGCTGCCGACCACGATGCGCTGGACGTAGCCAACAAGGTGAGGCACAGTCGTGAGGATACGATGTGTTTGCGGGCGCTGATCTGAGATGCGGTGTTAGATTGGTTTCATCTAAGTGGCAGAGCCGCGGGGATTGTTTGACGTGGTAGTATTGTCGATTATGTCCCATGCCTGTCTTTCTGTCTGCCTGCGGCGCTGCCTGTCCTGTCTGTCTGTCTACATACTTGCAAGCAATACAACTACGAGTATGTATGCCTGCCACGTCGGCGTCGTGAAATCGTTGTGGGGAGGAAGCCTTTTTGTTTTTTTTTCTATATTTTTGAAAATATGAATTGGCTAGGCGACGACGACGCGCCATACCGACGACGGTCGTGATGGCAAGGCTTCTCTCTCTCTCTTTTTTCTCGTTCCCCTCGCCGTTCGCTGAAAAGTTTCCCAAGCTCTGAAACAATCCGCGACGGCTCACTGAAGGGCTTCGATTCTTTTCGTTTTCTTGTCCATCTGCTTTTTTGACAACTGCTGGCAGCTGCTCTCTGCAAAGCCATCTACACTCTTTTGCCCAACTCATCCTCGCTCTTCTAGTTCTAGATGCTTCGCTCCCTTCTCCTCCTCCTCCTCCTCCCCATCGTCGCTTCCCATTCCTCCTTCTCAAAGTCACATGCCCGACGTTCACTCTCCCTCAAGCACAGGGAACCACAAGGCGGTCTCGGTCCGTCCTCTCCCGCTTTCCTCCTCCCTCCCGCTCACAGACATTTCTCCTCTTTCCAGGTGACTTGACCGGCAACCTTGTCAACCTACTCGACGGCCAGGGCACGAACTCGACTTCTTCCGTCCTCCCCGCTTCCTCGACCCAGCTTCCTTCGTCGACCTCTACCTCCAGCTCCTGTGGTGGTTTGCTTGGCCTTGGCCTTGGCTGCTCTCCCACCCCAACGCCAACCACCTCGCCAACCACCTCGTCGACCCCATCGCCAACTACGCCGTGCAATGGTCTCTTGGGTTTGGGTGTGCTCTGTCCTGACTCGTCCACTCCTACCACATCTACGACGACGAGCTCTTCGACCCCTTCTCCCACATCGACTTCTAGTACGCCTCCACCGACGTCCCCATCGCCCTCGCCAAGTACGCCGTGCAATGGTCTCTTGGGTTTGGGTGTGCTCTGTCCTGACTCGTCGACTTCTCCTACATCCACAACGACGAGCTCTTCGACCCCTTCTCCCACATCGACTTCCAGCACGCCTCCACCGACGTCCCCATCACCCTCGCCAAGTACGTCGTGTAACGGTCTCTTGGGTTTGGGTGTGCTCTGTCCTGACTCGTCGACTTCTACTACATCTTCAACGACGAGCTCTTCGACCCCTTCTCCCACATCGACTTCTAGCACGCCTCCACCGACGCCCCCACCTCCGTCGACTTCTACTACATCTTCATCGACTTCTAGTACGCCTCCGCCGACGACGCCCCCTTCTGTGTCGACTCCCACTCCCACCCCCACTCCGAGTCCTACGTGTGATGGTCTCCTTGGTTTGGGTTTGCTCTGTCCTGACCCGTCGACTTCTACATCTTCAACGACGAGCTCTTCGACCCCTTCTCCCACATCGACTTCTAGTACGCCTCCACCGACCTCCCCTCCTCCGTCGACTCCCACTCCCACCCCCACTCCGAGTCCTACGTGTGATGGTCTCCTTGGTTTGGGTTTGCTCTGTCCTGACCCGTCGACTTCTACTACATCTACCACGACGAGCCCCTCGACCCCTTCTCCCACATCGACTTCTAGCACATCCACATCGACGACTCCCCTTTCGCCAAGTGCGCCGTGTATCTGGGGTTTGGGTCTATCTTGTCCTGGTGAGTCGACTTCCTCTACGTCCACAACGTCGACCCCTCCACCCTCCCCGACTTCCACTACATCAACCTCAACGACCCCTCCTTATCCTTATCCTTCTCCGACTTCCTCTTCATCGTCGAGCACTAGTTCAAGGTATGACATATATATCACCATGCATTTCATCCAACTAACGTTTCGGAATCGATCGCGAAAAGCTCACATCCCGACCTGCACACCACAACAACAACAACTTCTTCAACAACCACTTCTTCAACAACAACCACTTCTTCAACTTTCACTCCTACGTCCACTAGCTCTAGCTCGTCGTCTACTAATTCCAACTTCAATTACCTGTCCACGGTTTCCTCGCTTTTGCTTAATAGTCTTTCGCCAAAGCTGTCGCCGACGATTACCAATCCAGACCTGCCCACAAAGACTCCTTCGTTGTTTTCGATACCGCCTTCGGCCTCTCCTTCCCTGCCCCCTCTCCCTAGTGGATTGCCCAGCAGCATCCTGCCGCAACCCACGCTCGACGTCAATAGCCTTCCGAGTACCGATGTCATGATCACAATATTGTTCAACAATTCTCTCAACTGGCAATTTGTGGCGCAAAATGCAGACTCTGCGGGCCAGTTCTTTGAGTACTTCCCTACTGTGATCTCTACGGCCCTTGGCATCAATGGTATGTCTTTCGAGTTGTATTAAATCGTCCGCCAAACTAATTCTGTGCCAGTGGGAGCCGTTCATAACTACGAACTGTCGGTTTATGAGCCCTCGTCATACAGCGGGCCAGCGGATGTGGACAAACTTTTAACGACCTGGAAAGGTTTCATCCCACAAGACGATGTTTCCACACTTGCCAGCCTTATCGCGAATCAGAAATCCAGCTTCTATACTGCTCAAATTGGCACCATCCCCACGGAGCTAGCACAATGTGTCGATCCGACCTTCCAACTGAATTCCATCCAAGGTCCGACACCTGGTACTGGAAGCAACACCAGCAGCGGGGCTTCCACAAATGGATCTAATGTTCGCCAGGACGCTATCATCGGTGTCGTCAGCTCCCTTGGTGCCGTAGCGGTCCTGATTGTGGCGTACGTGGGCTACAAGGCTTACCAAAGGCGCCAAGCGACTGGCCATAGACGTCTCACAGAGACCACGGGCCACGTTGGTGTACGACCGGAGGGTCAAGAGTTCGATCGGGACAGTGTCGGCGGTCAACGGCGAAGGAGTTTCTATTACGCGGAAGACAGTTTGAGGGGCTACCAGTCCTCGCATGCAGACGAAGACGGTTACGATCACCACGTTGCAAGCATACGAGAACGCCGCCCGATTCAACCAGGCACAATTTCCACACCCATCTTGCGCGAAAGCACAATGAATTGGTGATCCATGCCATGCTTCAATTTCGTCTTGGTATTGCACTCTTTTGCTTGAACGCATCACCCTTCCATACCCCTGTCTTTTGCGCCTCTAAACACCCACATCCGAACATTATCTTTATAAGTCTTTTTTTTTTTTGCTTTCTATCATTGTCTTTTTTTTCGCTTCGAGGTCTCTTGGCTTTTGTTCCTGCATTGCTGGATTTTTTTACTGAGTGCCTTATTTGTGCATTTTCCGATGCGCTTAGGTAGGTTGCGAAGGAGTTCTGGCTCAGTTGTTTAACGCGACGGGTCAACGGGCTCCCCGTTGCCGACCTTTTTGTCAAAAGAAAAAAAATGGCCCGAGGGTATTTGATCGACTGGTGACATGTGTACTTGCAAAATTGTGACGACGTTGGGCTGGCCTCCGCTTCTTTTTCTAAGACGTGCCGGTACTGCGGCGTTTTTACATGTAGTCATGGGACGATCATGCCGTGTCGGCGCTGCGTGTGTGCAACCAATAGAATACTTACTATAGCTCATCTTTCCGTTGGCGTCCCGTAGCTGTTCCTTGTTCTCTAGTTGAGTCCTCGACATGTTGTTTTATTTCTGTTACTGTTTCTTGACCTGACATCGTTACTAATGTTTGAGGGTTGCCCCCTCTGCGACCGAATGTGATACGGGGGGATTTAATATGTTCTGAGCGTATACATTTTTAACACATCAGATGGAAACGGAGATCTGCGGGGGGGAAAGGGAGGCGTGAGTGAGCGCACCCCACCATCGATCGACAGTCACAAGCAGAAACGGTCTGCTATGAATCTAGTCCGACCCAGGCTGGCGCGTGTCTGCAACTCTCGTCAAGAACCGTTCGAGGACCGCTTTGCCTCGCCGGAGGTTGGCGAGCGAGATACGCTCGTTGGGTAGATGCGCTCGGTCCTTTTTTTTTTTGAAACAAAAAAAAAGGGAAATTGAATGTTCGGTTGACGCATATATACAACGAGAGACACGCACGGAACTCTGACCGAGCGGGAGGTGAAGTGCGCGGCATCCAAACAGCTTTTCGAGGCACGGCACGGAAGGGATGGACTAAAAGGTGGGGAGGGGGTCAGCGGGGCGGTGACTGCATATACGCTTGCAACAAGGAAGAGGAAACACGTACGCCGCCCTCACGAATGCGCAGGGGTTCGACGCCCCATTCGTCCCGCACGGCCGATTCGAGCGCTTTGAACCACGGATCGTCGAGGTCGCCTAGCCACCAGTCCGCGGTGTGGTTAATGGTAACCTGATCAGACGCATGAAGCATGAACGACGACCATCGCAAAAAGGTTGAGGAAATAACGCACTTCGAGCTTGTTTGGCGACTGGAACGCACCAAAGGAGGCGTTGAGATGGGAGACGAGCGAGAACGAGACCGTCTCTAGATCTTGGTCTGGCACGATGCGTAACGATAACTTGGTCGTCACCTTTCCGGGGATGACAGTCGGATCTAATGTCGATCTATGGATACGATAACCGACGGCGGTTGATCACGGAGACTTACTTCCGGGACCAGAGACCGATATGTTGTGGACGGTGAGTGAGGGCTCGCGCCACCGTGAGGAGAGGACGGTAGCGGGGCTGTTTGCTACCGATGACAACTGCTCGTAGAGTCGTTCTTCGTCTTCAGTTTGAGGGCGAACACTATCATCTGAGATCACTATCAGACCAAAGCGGCGATATAGAACGGATCAAACGACACACAGAAACCTGGGATCGCAACTTTGTGCTGACCATCCGTAAGTGTTGCAAGTAGGCGGATCCTAGAGATGAACTTGTTCGAGAAGGGCTGCACTATTATTGGACACGAACTCACGTGTCGAGCATGGGTTCAGTCCCGGCTCCTCCTTCGATGCCAGAATGCTGATCCGGAGCGCCACTGGTAATCTGAGCGACGTCTAAAGCAAAAAGCCGACGCTTGATCTCGGGTACATACCTCCACAGTAGCATGGACAACCCCACGCAACCCATACGTGATGCATGGCGGATACTCTGTTATCCAAGTAGAGTTACTACAACGGATGAATTAGAAAGGCTCGATCGGTGTGTACGTGACGACGATACCTGAGCAAGATAGCGTCGATATCCCCGATTTGCGACTGGATGAATGAGGATGTGTAAAGTGCACAAGATGATCGAGTCAAACCTTGTGCGCCGAGACAGCATCCATGAATCCGGGACTACCTGCCTCTTCCTCGCCCTCGATCAGAAATACCAGGTCGACACCGAGAGCCCGTTTCCTCAATAATTCGGCGGCAGCGCACGCGACCGCCATGACCGGACCCTTGTCGTCTGTAACACCACGGCCATACAGGTATCCATTTCGTCCAGTGACAG
>JBBPOM010000217.1:0-37173 GCA_038091455.1 Leccinum uliginosum
AAAGGAGACTGAACTGGTCTTGATCTCGCAGTGATCCACGCTGACGGCGCTGAGGACGGGCCTGCCACGTCGACGCAAAGCCTTCATACTAAAATCCGAGCTCTTTCCCAAATCTCCGAACCCCCTTCGAGTCACCGCCGAGCGCGCGGCCCTCGATCATCAAGCCGTGGATGCGGCCATGGGCGAAACCATCTTTGTACGTAGCCGACGTCGAAAATAAGCTGTTGAAAGAGTCGTTGAGAGATGGGAAGAGAAAAAAAAAAGAGGCTCGGAAGTTGCGAACGCGGTCTGTTCGAGGACGAGCTTCACCGGTGTCGCCGCTTCAAGTTCACACCTTCCCTCTCTTCCCCCCCAGCCTCAGGCATATCCAACACAGCGCCAAGCCTCGCGCAGACACAAGGCCGCATCACGCGCCCGTCACTACTTCGTCAAGCACCCATCATCCTTGCATTCCGCGATAGCATGAAAAGATCAACGTTGCCCTTCAAGTATTACTTTTTACCCATTCGAACGTACTACTATTCCTCGTTTTGCTAATATGTAACCTTGCGGGCGGCATCGCCTTTCCCCATCTCGACCCCCGAGTCCCCGAGTGATGATACGCGTGTGGTCAACGTCGTGCATCCAGGTCCTCCCCCGTCCGCATTCACAGACCCGTACTCGTTGGGTGTGTGGGCCACGCTTCGTCGCTCGCCCGCCGACGCTACTGCCCGATCGACGTGCACACCAGCGTACAGAATCGCATGAAGGAATGGATTGTAGACGAAGCTGGCCCGGTCCATCGATGCATCCTTCCAGTGGACCTGAGGCGAGCCTCGAGCTCGTCCACCTCCAACAGACCGTTCGCAACTTCCGCCGAGCCTCCTTTTTTTTTCTCCCCATCTCTCAATGACTCTTTCAACAGCTTATTCGACGCCCTACAAAGATGCAGGGCTGCGTGCTCGGCGGCGAGAACGAATGCGAGATCCTACAAAGGCTTTTACGTCGATGTGGCAGGCCAGTTCAGTTCCTTTCTCTCTTTTTTTTTTTCCTCGCTCGTCCTCTCTCACACCTGCTGCCTTCTTTTCCTTATTCTCCCATCCGAACACACAAGTTCATTCACACCGGGACTCACGACAATCGCATTGCATAGTACGGCCAAAGCGGACACGGGTTGGATACACAAGAAGAAAGAGGACATGTTATGTTTACACAGACACAAATGATGTTACACCGTTTCCCAGGGGAGACCTTCGAGTTCGCGCCTTTCAATGGCCGCAATGACACGCCGAACCATTGGTGAATTCGTTGGTGCCGTTCACAGGGGTGCCGTTCACGGAGCCGTTGCGGTTCTGCCCGTTGTTGGCAAACGCAGCCGTGCTGTAGGCGTCCTTGGTGCCAGGAACGTCCATGCTCGGGTTCCTGGTGAAGAAACTGTTGGGCTTGAAGAGAACGCTGACGTGCTCCACGGGCATGCTGGCAAAAGTAGACGCGGTCAGCTCGAGCAAAGCGTGAATGAGACTTGCTTACACCGGCCAGTCCTCCGGGCGCGGAATGTGCGTCGTGCCTGCAAACGAGAGTTCCTCAAACAGAATGTCAACCACAAAAGCCCAGAATACGCACCAACAGTGAGGTAAAGCACGATGTCCTCGTTATCGATGCTTCCGTTTCCTTCCTTGACCCATCTGCCAACAGAATCCTCAGGTTCCTCTCGAGTCTGTGGAACATACTTTCCGCTTGGCCACATCCTTCCCCCCAATGGCCCCTCCTCGTCCCTCACGACCCAGAGCGCCTTGTGCGCAAAGGAGGCACGACGGGCGATCCACGAATCGTCCCTGGCCATAAGGGGAAGCAAACCTCCTTTCATCATAATCTGGTACGACGCCGGCTGGCCGGAGCAGTAGTGTGTCCTGTTCGTGTTCGTGATCTTCCATCGGCGCTCGGCGGTCCAGTCAAAGTCGCGCGCGCCGTCTTCGACTTGATCCGTGAGGACGCGCTCCTTGACACGAAAACCGTTGCCCGCAAAGTTCTCCTTTGAGCCCGTCGGCGCTTCGAGAGGGACGATGTCGGATTCGATCACCGAGTTGCGGATCCCGTCGAGCATCGGGTCGACGCGGACCGAAAAGAGGTGTTGGTGCATTTGCGCGTTTACACCTGGTGCAACGACGGTTCCGTGGGGGTTCGGTTCGTTAGGACCAGCATTGTAAACTTGTAAAACACCACTAAGCCTGATTTCAAGCTCGATGTTGCCGTCTTGGTAAAAGTAGTAGTTCCATATATATTCTGTGTGGTTGAACGTCCGTCAACGAACGACCTCTGGAAAGAACGAGAACGATCTGACCGTAGTTGGCAAGGGTGCAGGCCATGCTAACCACCAGACGTCTACTTCTTACGGTATGCGAACGACCTCCTGGGCGGTAGTCAGTGTGCTTCCAGAGGACGCCAGCGTCTTCCTCGTGAATGCAGATCGCGTTTTTTATGATAAACGCTGTTCCGCCATGGGTAACAAAGGCACCGGGCTGTGATGCGAATCAGCGAACAGCTCCACAGATTAGACGGTTTACGTACCAGATAGTGGATCTTTCCGAGGCAGTCGCATCCAAGAGAAAGATCATTGGCCATGGTGCCCATACCATATTCACCGCTGAAGCCGGATTGAGTCAAGGCTGGACGTTCGTAAAGGTCAAGGACTTGCCTATCGAATGCGAATTTCCTGCTGTGGGGGAATTCTGGTGCACCATAAGGTACCATCATTTCCGCGAGACTGAGACGATAAAAGATGGGTCGGATCTCCCCATCGTCGTTGTAGGTAATCGTTGATAATGCGACACCTTCGCGGTGGGTGAAAGCTTTCAAGGGAATCGCATGTCAGATCATCTCGCGACGTCCAGAGACCGACGCTTACAGATGTGCATCTTCCACTTCTGCCATTCGAGCGTATTCCCGTTCATCTTGAAGGACACGCCCTCGGGCTGTAAGACATGCAAGGGCTTGACGTCTTGGCGCGGATTGTAGGTTGGGTCGGTGTGCTCCATGAGATCCGGAAGGAAATCACAGGGGGTGAGTGGTGGGGGTATCCGTTCACGATTAGATTTGGCAAACGACTCGGTCGAGAGCGAGAGGGGCTCAGTGGTTTCGACGCTGAGCTCGTGGGATCCATTTGCGGTATGCCTATAACTAGGAGGAAAGTCAATCTGGACGACTTTTTCTGCAACCGAGTCAATGACTGGAATGAAATCCTATAATACACTCCAGAGTCAAAAATGATATGAAGAAATTTGGAAAAGGAAGAAAGATTAACAAGAGGATGTGCGTAGAGATTGTCGTGCTCAGAAAAGCGTGCAAACATGAGAGCTTGCTGCAAGCGCTGATGTTTCGGGAATCGGTCGTCATAACCAATCGCCCAACCATCGGCGTATATCTGGTGGGGCTCGATACCTACATTCGCAAATTGTCAGTCTGCGAGATGTGATGGGAGAGCATTACTGACCGACTTGTCTGGCGAGAGCCTGGACCGTGGGGTCATTGCGAACGATAATTTCGCAAAAAGCGAGCTCTTCGACGGTGATTTGGGGTTCTGAGCCCTCTGGAATCTTTTCGAGGGACTCGACTTCCCACTCTGTGCCCTTGGACACAAGGACAGTGTTGTAACAACCTCTGGAGTCGCAGGGTCGCATGAGCGAACGTGCGGCATGAATTGCGGCTCTTACCCGTTGATGAGGTCGAGGAACTAGGGGGTTGATCAGAAAACGTAGGTAGAGACGAGCATGAGACTTGCATCAGATTCGGCCTTTCTGATGATGTCAACGGGCGCTTCTGGTTTGCCGCCGGGCGAAAGGGGAATACCGAGGGCCGCGAGGACGTCCTTCTTCGGAGGCGGGAGCAGAGTGCACGTAATGAAACGCACGGCCTTTATAGGGGTGTTGGCAGCAGTATAATGCCTAATGGCGAGGGTCACTGCATTGATCTAATTAAGAAACATGTCTGAGCACATGCGGAACGACGGGGGACCAATCGGAGTGACAGACCTCGTCGGGGGTGAGGGGGTCGAGCGGGTGCTTGTGCTCGACAGGGTTAGGTACATGGGACTTGTAGACGGTGGTAGTGACGGGGGAAAGAGCAACTGGGGTCATGGCTCGGGAGGAGAGCTGAGGCGGATAGGCCACTGGAGGGAACGAATCTGGGAATTTGACCCTCCCTCTTTATAGCTCGTGTCCTTATCATATGTGTAGATAAGACAACCAAAGTACCCACTGACCTGTCCCTTCCCCCCGATACAAAGTGTTGTTGCCGACCTGCCAAGTAATATGTCTATTAGTGGTCTCTCGACCGCCGTAAGAAGCGGGGGCGAACAAAGACGTACGATGCCGACAACTGGACGATTACCAGTCCTCAGATTCTAGCCTTTCACGAGTGGGATCACATGTGCAAACTAGTCTTATTCCGGTGTTCCTCGAGGTACAGCTTCCACGACAACCTGCGACGTTTTTACATACGCGTGACATCAAAAATGATGACACGAGGACCGGGAACCGAACTTGATGTGGTCGATGTGAGAAATTCCGGTTTGGATGGGATTGACCACCATGAACACTCATCAGCCTACCACTTGCCGTCTCTCAGACCTCCTCCTCAAACCGACCGACTCGTCCATAGACCAGAAGAAAAAGAAAAAGAAAAAAAAGACCACAAAGTCCCCCACTATTAGCGATTCGCCCCCTCGAAAGCCGCCACCAGGCATAGAGCGTCCCCCAGTGCTCTGCATCAGCAGGAACAAGCATTGGAAGTACATCAGCTCGTATCATGTCAGTCTACTTTTCTCTCAGTTCTCCCCCATTCCCAACAGTACTACTTGCAGGGTCCCTGGCTTCAACTACCCATCGAGTTGCTCGAGTCTCTTCTCCTCCTCAACCTCGACCCCTCGTCTTATACAAACACGAGAGCCTCCTCTCAAACCATCGTATCCTCTCGCGCCATACCACACACGCGCGCGCTCCCACGCCCTCGCGAAAGCGACAGCACGCCCTCACTCCCAGACCCACCCCGTCGCAACCCCACCTCTCCCTCCTACTCCCTCACCAACAACCCGTTGCAGCCCCTCTTCCCCATACCAGGCAAACCCATCCCCCCACACATCGATCCGGGCGTGTTCCGCAGCATAATCTCCATCCGTCGTCTGATCGATGAGGCAGCAGAACTCTGCGTCCGTGCATCGTCCGGCGTATCTCACCCTGCCTTGGGATCCATCCGCCCAGGCAACAACGGTGTGTGGTCGCCCGTTCAGACTCTCGGCTTCGATGGGGCCGGAAACATGAGTGGAGGCAGAAATGTCGCCATGAGCGCCATGCGTATACATCGTCTCCGCACCCTCGCAATCCAGAAACTCGCAACAGCTTACAAGGCAGACGAGATCGCCAGCAGCGTCATGGTCATGCAGGGCGGGAGTGTGTTTGACGAACTTGCAGAACGCGTCCTTAGAAACGGTGAGCGCCTCTTCTTCTCCGCGTCCCCTCCCCAGTATCGTAACCCCCCGTCCAAAATTAGATCCAGACGACCCCGACGCGAAATACGTTCACTTTTTTCACGAAAAGATTCCCTCTCGGTGCGTGAGACACGATGGAAACGTGCCCTTTTGACTGTTGCAACAGTGCGAACAGACACTTGGCAGACTCCACCACCACCCGCGTCCTCGACGAACTCATTGTAGCCAATCCACAGCGACTCGAATATTATCGCACTCGAGGCATCGTGCACTGTTTCCGCGACGAATACACACTCGCTACCAAGGATTTTACCTTTGCCCTCAAGGAAGCTCGCAGCGCGCGCAAGGGCCGGACTGCACACCATACCATTACGTTATCTTCGGAATCGTGTGGAAAGAAAAAGAAGCCATCTCCACCAAACGGTACAAGCGACTCTGCCGAACCGTCCACCGCCGTCGAAGGTCCGGACGGTGGGGAATCACTCTCGATGCACCCCTCCACTTCCCCCGACGCTCCCGATCCCATCGAACCTCAACTCCTCTTCTTGAGGGGCGCAGCCTATCTCCAGCATGCCTTGCATCTTATCGAGTCCACCATACTGAAACTCGAAAACGTAAGGAAGCCCAGCCCAGTCACCGACGGTACCGAGTTGCGCTTGTGCTATCTCGCAAACGGCCGTTATGGCGGTGTCGAGATCGGGAACCCAGACGGTCCTCTCGGGAAGGTGGATGGTCCAAAAGCACGCGCGTACAGGAACGCCTTGGCCGAGAAGAGCTTCCGCGACGACATTTGCGGCTATCTACGCAAGTCCATTCGAGACCACGAGCGCTTCCTCGCCCACTTTGACACGCTCGAGGGACAGTTGTCCGTCCCGGTTGGAAGCAAGCCCCCTGATCTCGCGCGCAAGGTCGAGATCGCGTACCTGCTCTCCGAGGTCGTGCGTCCCGGGAACTACATCATGGGAGGGGCAGCACCATGTATCCCCGGCGCAGAGTCTGTACTCCCACCCATGTTCTCGACGTATCATCCCCTCGTCGTCGAGTCCCATTTCACCATCCTGACATGCCAGCTCATGCTTGCGGAGCTGCCAACGCTCCTCAAGACGTTCGTGCGCACAGCTCCGCTCGTCGACGGGCTCGAAGGGTACCCCATCTTTTTGCCCCCGAGGTCCGTCGCACAGGCCGAGTTCATCGAAGTGCTCGAGCGGCTCGCGTCTGGCTGGCGAGCCGGCATTCAGCCCCACTCGGCGATGCTCGCGGCTGCGTCTCGCAAGAGGGTGGCGATAGAAGCGCCTCCTCCTGTGTCGCCGTCGATCTCCCTGCTCGAGGTGATGTCTTCCTATTCTGGCGACAATTTCGACTCGTTTGCCACCCCGTTTGCGTCTACCTCATCTGCGACTTCCACTTCGTCTGTTCCTGTCGTCGCAGCCACCACCAAGGGCGCAATCACTCCCAAGCGGATTCGTGTCGACCTGGCCGAGGTGCTCGACTGTGCACGGATGTTGCTCGTGCCCGTGGCTGCGAGACAGAGAGAGCGGGCCTCTCAAATGGTACAAGCGTCCAACAACACTATCAAGAAGCCGCTGAATATCAATATCCCGCTTCACGGCCCCCGGGTGGAGATCGTCCTCGCCTGGCTCGCAGCCGTTCATTTAGTGGAGCTCGAAAGCGTCGTTGCCTGAGGCTCCATTATGGATAATTGCCAACTGGGGAAGAGGAGGAACATGGACGGGAAGATCGGAATGAATGGTAAACGGATCTCATGGGAATCTGATGAGTCTAGGTGGAAGGAGAAAAAAAGAAAAAAGAAAAAAAAAGAAACGATCAGGACAAAAGTTGGAAACCCTTGATTGATTGAGCAAGCATATACATTAGTGCATCAAGACATTAGTGCATCCTTGCTGCGAGAATAAAATACACTTGGAGAGAATGCGCCAGTGGTCATGTTGAATTCGACAAACGTTTTCTTGGTTTTGATGAGATTTGGCTTGGCCTTGGGGATCAAGCCACCGACTTCCATGCACGAGCTGCATGTCAGAACCGTGCGGCAAAGTCCGGGAAAGACAGGGTTATTTTATCACGCATCACCGCTCCTTGTCCTTCTTGTCCTTGGCTGTCCGTGTCATCATTCCTCCGGCATTCAAACCGTCCACCCTCGCCTGCCGCGCAAACGGCTCGAAATAGGCCATAACGCATGGGACGACCAACAAGGCTGCGGCGAGCAGAACGGGGACGAGGAAGCCCACGGTGAAAAGTAGGGTGGCCGGGAGCACGCCCATGTACGTTGGCTCGAGGATGACGATGAACGGTATGGATCTCTCCTGTAGGACCGTCTCTGTCGTCGTCTTTTTCTCCGCCTTCACCGGCCAAAGTTCCTGTATCATCATCATCATGGCTGGGTGGAGCTGGCGAGGTTCGGCATCAGAATCGGACTGAGCATGATGAGACTGCGGATGGAATTCTGCTGCGGATGGTGGTGGAAGAGATACGCCTCGAGGCAAATGCGATCCGGGGCCCGGAGCGGGAACGCCCGCGTCCACAGCGCGAATGCGTGCGTACCTGGCGCGCGTGGTGGTGGTGAGAATGCGTGGCGTCGCAGCCGTTGTCGACGACGCGTGGCTGTCTAGCCCAGACGAGACCAGTCTCGGGTCGGCCTCTGTGAACTCGGCAAGGAGCTGCTCTGGAGTGTAGGTCGTTATCGCAAAGTCCGCGGGGATCTGAGTGGGTGGGGGTGTTTCGTTGACATGTATTTAACCACATAGAGTAAAAAAGAAAGAAAGAAAGGCGCAAAAAAAAGGGATGAAGACGCGTGAACTTACAGAAGCAGGCCAGGACAGGCGAAGAGTGAATGTGGAGTAGGATGCCCATTTGGCATCGTCGAGGTCCAGGAAGAGCCAGAGCTCGTGGGGGCACGAAAACGGGGGGTACGATGTCGATGCCGATGCCGATGCCACGGTGTCGGCGTCGTCTCTGCTTCGTTCACGTTCACACACCCGACGGAGGGGCGTATGAAGCACAGCAGGTTCGAGCGACCATCGCCGCTCATTATCGGACGAACGGAGCGTCGACCTAGAGGGGATGATAAGAAAAAAGAAGAAGAAGAAGAAGAAACAGAAGGGGGTAACAAGTTGCGTTGCGAGGACCTCTCCACCCCACCTCTTCGCCACGCACCAATTTCCGACCACATCCCAAGGAAGATCAACAGACCGCTCTCGAGAGGACGAGAAGTTGATAATTTCCGTGTTGGCGGCGACGTCGTGACATAAAAAGGGCAGGAGATGGAGTACTAGAACCGATCGCTGGCTGAACGAGTTGAGCTTCATGTGCTCACGGTGCTAACCAAACCTTGTCGGTACAAGGTATCTCGGTAACAAATGAAATTCACCACCATCTAGTGTACGTCTTACGAAACTCTGTAGGGTTCACTGCCAAATGAATTCTACCTACACTGATAGTGTTTGCACGAGGCCTGGTTTGTATGGGCGGTAAGTAAGCGCCACTGGCTGCTAAACCGTCACGGACTTTCAAGACTTTCGTACCTAACCTTGATTTTCATACTCAGTGCAACATCGTCCGAAATGGTCCATCGAACTCACCTTGAATCCTCAATCTGTTCACGCCGTCCAACAGCCTATCCATTCCTTCGCGGACCATCCTGAACCTCAGTATTCCACACTTTTCGCTCTCGACGTGCTGGCACAGGCCACTGAGCGAGTTGAATTTCGCGAGACAAGACGAGAGAGGGCATCGGAATATCTTTTCCTGGTGCCTCGGACTGGCGAGATGGCGGTTGAGCTCGCCCAGCGTCCGGAAATGGTTGTGGCAGAGCACACACTCAAACATGTTGACATGGCTGTTCCATGACCGTTCTGTGGCGATATACTCGGTAGAGGTGATGAGTCGTTGTGGAACGGTGATGACACCGCCGCGATCGTGAGACTGGACCCATTCCCTGATCTTCTTGTGATTGGCACCGGATGGGCACGATCCAGACTCGAGGTGGAGTATCATTGCAGACTTGCTGACAAACGATTGCGTGCAGCCATGGGAGCGGAACGCGCAGGGAACGTTCTTTGGACGGTGGATGCTAGAGTTCATGTGCTGAAGCGAGTATGAATCCGCCGTTCCACGAATAAAAAATACACGCATGCACTCACCGAACGCAGGTTGCTCTCCGAGTTGAAGACACGCCGACATTCAACACAGTAGTGATGACATTGTCGGTTGTGCTCGTGCACGCCAGTGGCGTTCTGGAAAAACCTGTCACACCTCTCACAGAAGAAGTGGTCTTCCAGGCAATGCATGATGAGGGAGGCTTGATCTTGGAAATCAGTGTTGCATTCGCGACAGTAGTGGTGTTCGGGACTCTGGATGTAGTGTTGCCTGAGAGCATGCCAGGAGATAAAGTCTCTGTTACAGTCATCGCAATAGTTGTGAGAGGAAGAGTTCATCATGTGCTGGCGGTAGGAGGGCCACTGGTCGAACCAGCGTTCACAATCATCGCAGTATACGGCCATAACAGAGATGACAATCAATATTTGCGACGCTCTGAATCTTCATATAAGGAGTGTCCGGTGTCTTGCTCGGATTCGGGGTCCTACACGCGTTTGCCCCATCCACGTGACTACTACTACGCACTCTACCACCAAGATATCATGTACTCCACCTCAGCTCAGAAAGCAAAACGACGGACACACGCGCGTCCAGAACTCACCGACGAGCAGAAACAAGAAATAAAAGAGGCTTTCGAACTCTTTGACACGGACAAGGACGGTTCCTTGGACTACCACGAGCTCAAGGTCGCGATGCGCGCTCTTGGCTTCGACATGAAGAAGGCCGAGGTCCTCAAGATCCTAAGGGACCACGACAAGAGCGGCCACGGCCTCATGGAGTTTGAAGACTTTGCAAAAATCAGTTGAGTTCCACCTTTGCACCGAGCTAGCACGCCCTCGTTTACTCACCCACGTACTTTTAGTGAGCGAGCGGATCCTCGCACGAGATCCAATGGAAGAGATCCGTCGTGCCTTTCAATTGTTCGACGACGATAACACGGGAAAAATCAGCCTACGGAATCTCAGAAGAGTAGCCAAGGAAATCGGTGACCGTCTGGAAGACGACGAACTGTGAGTTCCACAACGATCGTCTCTCCGGTCTCTACTTTTTTTAGGGCCTTGCCTGGAGCGCAGCAATCCAGCCCAGTGCCCCGTTTCCGTATACGCCCGGTCCTGTGCAGACTTTTGCTTTTTTTTTTACCCTTGCCGTGCCGATTTTTTTTTGTCCACCGCTATTTCCTAAATCTGCGGTCATTTCACCATTTGCGGTTCCATTTTTGTTCACCTCTTGTCTTCCATTTTCCCTAGACAGGCGATGATAGACGAATTCGACCTGGACCAAGACGGAGAAATCAACGAACAAGAATTCTTTGCGATCATGACAGATGATGCATAGTCCGGCGCTCACCGCTCAGCCGCCGCTTCGTTTTTCTCCTTCCCATGGGTCGTTACCTTGCACAATAATATGTCGTACTCTGAAAGATTATCACGATACCCGTTGGGTATATCACTTTGTCTCATTTATCTATCCTTCCTTGGCCATGGACCCCCCGATCGTTGCTCACTTTCAAAATTCCGATTCGGCCCTGTGACCATTCCCTGCCAGTGGGTTACCGTACGGTAGGTCCTACCTTTCTCTTCTTCTCTTCTTTTTTTTCCACGCACCCGATCATATCCTGTTAGCCGGCCTGACTCAATGATTCATATCTTCCCAACCAGCCACATGATCGCGCAGCTGTATTCAATTTTTACCACCCTCCAAATCTGTAAGCGTCACGCAATCAATGGCAGTCACAACGCAACCCTCTGACAGTGATCCGAATCAAGGCTGAGTGGGATTTCAGCCGAGACATGGATTGCGTCTGCCAAGCGCAGCATATTCGCTGAGTCCACATAGACCGCCGGAGTCTCTTTGCAAATTTGGCGGCTGGCATGAGCACTCCATCTGATCGGGCATGCTAAAGCCAATGTCTTGTGATTCATGCGATCGAAAAAAAATCACACAAAAAGAAACGAGGCACGGCATCGTTCGTCCGAGATACAGACCCCAGATCTAGAGCGTTGGCAAGCATGTTTATCACATGAGCATTGCTGCGACCATAGAATAGACCGTACCGATAATCGTTACTTCGTCGTGAGCCCAAGACGTACCATATACTTTACAACCATAACGTATTTGCTACATACTTTCCCCCAGAAAGAGAGATGAATACATGAGTTTACCCTGAGCGAATGTCCAAATCGTGAAATGATGCAGAAATAATGATACAGAACCACAACCCCCAACCGTGTGCGTCCGTCAGTCGGGACAGTGATAAAAAGAGAAAAAAAATACAGCAGGTGCGGCGAGCAGCAACAAAAAGATCATGAAGAGGGGCGTGACAAATCCGTTAAAAAGCCTTTTCGTCTACGAGCGGCGTCGAGGAGAGAGTGAGGCGTGGATAGATGGGCAGAGAGAGCGAGAAAGAAAAGAAAACAGTTTCATGAAGAGCCAGCACCAGTTGCCAACCCTGAGCAGAAGTGGGGATGCGCGTCCGGAAGTTGCCTTGATGGCTCCCGGGATTTGGACTTGAAAGACCGAGGAGTTTCACGGAAGCATGATGCATGGAAGTATCGCGGAATCCAGGCGAGGCATAAAAAAACCCCAAGAAGTGTCGAAGCAAGGGGCAAGGGACGGCATGGCCTGTGGGTATATCGCACGCGCACAGGAAACCATGCAAAGCAGTGGCAGGAGATGGTGATGATGTAGGTGCGCTACAGCGCGGAGCATGGAGCAAATGTCCGAAGTGAATGGAGGAACGATAGCCAGGATGAATGAAGACCACATGTTGGGAAATAAGACGAATAAGAAGAACAGCAGCGATGGAAAGGAAAACGCATTGTCCACAGTTGTCAAAAAGTCCGACTGCCATCAGGTCACGAATGAGGATGACCTCGGACTGTTTGCCCCGCCCGCCAGTGGCAAGCACAAACCTCAGTTGCAGCGTGTACCCGCCTCATGCATCTCCGACCCTCACGCGTTCCACAACCTTTGGCAGGTCTTTATGAACCTTCATATGCTGACCCAGGTTGTCGTGTCGGCTGAACTCCTTACCACACCCAGGATATGGGCATTTGTGCGCTATAGAAGAGTGCGAGTTAGTAAGAAACGTGACGGAGATGCGTGTATAGAACGCACGTTTCTCATAGGTGTGAATGCTTCTGATGTGTCTCTTCAGATGCTCTCCCCTCGCAAAGCACTTGCCACATCCGCTGACGTCACAGTGGTAGATGCGAGCGCCCAGCGCTGCATCTCTTTGGCCGCGTCCTACGCCCGCACCACTCGCGGTCGGCACTCTCCGGCCCCTTGACTTTTTCGTCAGATTGGGAACGGGAACAGGGATGGGCAGGGTCCTCGCGTTCTTCCGTATCTTCCCCGGATGTGTAGATGAGGAAGCAGGTGACAAGTCAGAGATGAGAGGTGATCTAGGAGAACCTTTGACGGCAGAGGGTGAGACATCTTGACCATATGGATGATATCGCACCGGATTTCTACCGGCTATGGATCGAGGACGTAAGTTCCGCGTGTTCTTTGACGTAGTCCGGGTGCGTGGCACAAAGTCGCCGTCGTCGTCTGCGTCGCCATCCTCCTCTGGCCAATCATAGTCGAGGTCACCGCCATTCAATTCTTCTTGTTCCTCCGCATCTTCACCACCACAGGTCCCTGAAAGCGACCCTCCAACGAATTTCTCCGTGTAGTCGTAAACTCCCACCGTCCTATGTCCACCGTTCGTGATGCCGTCGTGGAGGCACAAGGGTTCAACGTCAGGTTCTCCCTCGGCGTCTTCGTCTCCACCATCTGGCAGCTCCGCAAAGCCCATGATGGGGGACACCTCTGCCGGTCGGACGGTTCGTTGTTCTTGCAGACCCTGGGTGCGTACTCTCAATGCATGTCGCTCTTGTTGTTGTTCCTGTTCCTGGCACGTGCGCTCGCAATCGCTGACGAGTGAAGATGCAAAGTAGGCTGAATGTCTGGGGACAGGGGCGGACAAGACGGGTACGTTCATCACTGCCTGATTAGCCTGCGGCTGGCTATACTGGAAAGCCAGATCGAGAGCTGAAGATGGCTCGGTGGGAGCTGTGAGGTGGGGGCTGTAAGTGTTCCCGAGATTTCTGAGGAGACGAGAGCGATGCAAACCTGGCTCCAAGATGCCTCGAAAGGACCCATAGGCGTTACTGGGCCCGGCGACGTCCGCTTGCTGATTATACAAGTCAGGATAGGGGATATCGTTTTCCTGTTTGACGATGGTGCCCTGTCGAAGCGAATAGGCTGAGGAGAATTGCTGCGCTAATTGCGTAGGCGCGCTGGCGTAATGCCGGGAAGGAAGCTGTGGATGGGGAATATCGGGCTCGTCTATTTCCTGCTCATAGGGTTGCGCGCTGTTCCTTGCGGCTGTATGGGCGGGGGCCGCTACGTGTGGTTGGGCAGGATACTTTGGGGGGCCGTGATCCTGCCGCTGGATCTGCTGTATCGGCGGATATAGCGGCTGGAACTTTTTGGCCTCGGGGGACCAGGAGTAGCTCATTGCGAGCGATAGATTCAATGGAAGGGGAGCCGAGACTGGCTGCTTGTAATACTCTGGGTTGTCGAGGGTGTAGGCCTGTAGGGGAAAGGGGCGAGAGCCGACGTGGCCGTACGGATAGCCTACGGAGATGTCGTCTGAGATCGAGTAGGGGTAGTAGTCGTCGTTTCCGGTCGCGACGTGGGCGGCCATGTCGTTATCCATGCTATCGATGGGAGGTTCTGGAAGGGGGCTCTCGTTGGCGGACGAGGAGGAGATGGGGGACTCTGCCGACGCAGCGGAGACGTCTGATGGATAAGGGCTGTAACTGAGACTTGTCTGACGGTGGAGAGATGGAGTACGATATGTATGGAGGGGAGGGGAAAATTGGCCGTGGCCATAAGCAGAGAGGGGATTAGCGGCAGGATATGGGTGTCCGGACATTCTGGGGATGTCAGATGAATGGGGAGGAGCGAAATAAGCAAAGCAAGTGTTGGAGTGCGCCTGCATTTTAAGTAAGGCAAGGGGAGCACCCGCCGATTATTTAGTGGATGCCAAGATCAGTTGACTGGCCGTTCTATGGAAATATGGAATTGATATTGTTGGAAATATAAACCGACGCGCACCAGGAGATGATGATCGAGGTGGCTGTGGAGCGACAATATAGGGATCGTGGATGGGGTCGTCAAAGGGTCGTTAGTAGTAGCTGTTCGGAGGTAGGCAGAGTGGGATCGTTATACATACATTTCACTCGACCTGTGTACTCTTGTTGACCCCCTTCTTCGACGAGTTCACGGACACGGACTGTCGGCGTATCCTTTCCATAAGGGTCTTCCTCTGCGCGAGGTGCCAGCAGTACTGCCACAAAACAACAACCCATCGGTGATCATCGACTCATCGCGCGAATGAGTCAACCACCCGTAAAACTGGATCAGTTCAAGAATCGGCGAATCTAAAGTTTCGAACCTTGCCATCTCCGATCCCACCAGCTGTCTGATCAAGCCCGCCAAACGTTATCACTCTTATGTACGACTGCAAATCCCACGCTCGCCGTTCCCATATCCCCAACTTGAACGAACGTAAAACCCGTCCTTCCTGATCCCTCCTCCACTCCTCCCGATGTCCTTCACTTGTCCCCACATCCCCCGGTCACCCTTCTCTTTATGCCCAGACGGGCCGACCGCCTACGCGCCCCGCGTCCGTTCATTTCAGTCATTTGTCTACTTTGACTCTCCATTTATCGTCCGAGTCACGCTTCGACTCGATTCGATGCGTCCCTCGCGAATGTAATCATGAGCGACTTGCCCCTGCTGTCAATTTGTTCCCAGCACGTCCGATCATCCCATTCAAACCGCTCAACCTTCGATTTAGTGTTCCTGCCACGGACCCTTTCCTACTATCGTCCCCTCCCATTGTTCCCTTTGCCCCCATATTTTTGAAACATCGTCCGTTCCTCGTGATTCCCGATAGCTATCAATATCCATTCGTCGTAAGCAGGTGCCGTCCGGCCGTCGAACGCGGGAGCGAGCCACTAGACGTAAGTGAACGCCGGAAGGTGAGAACCCCCATCAGCAGCATGCCCAGAACAATGAATGAATGGAACACATCCAGAATCAGACAATGGCCCATCATCTCATCACGCTGTCATCCCGGATCTCTGCGGAAGTAGCCTATTTCAACCAGTCGCACCGAGTCGAGCTTTCCGTCTGGGCCACGGTCTCGCTCCGAATGAATGTGTCCTTTCATCTTTCATTGCAGATGACTCACGGCCGCTCAAGCTCCACGTCCTGTGCATTGTGAAATCCCTTTTATGGACATCCTTTCATCCATCAAGACAGTTGCGAGGTACTAGAAGCACCCCCGTCGTAGCGCTGATGGCGGCTGGGCATAAATGGCAGTATTCTGTGGGTGCTGCATTTTTTTGGGTACCCGTCATCTTCACACATCAAGACGAGAATGAATGCAAATTCGGCACTACCTGTATGCATGTGGTAAGCATGGCTCCACCTCGAGGCGTGACTGATCCAAAGCGTGAGGATCCCAACCCTGGCCAAAGAAAGAACGTATCTATTTGGTGAATGCGCAACTCCGGTGGCACGTTTTCTGCTATCGCGATTTTCACCATCCCAAGCGAATTGCCGGCCAGTGTGGAGTAGTCCGATCACCGAAATCTGCCAAACCTTGGTCTGAGCTCAGCGAAGCTCTCTCGGGTATGGGTCGAATCCTAATTAAATATCCCAAACTTTACAATTATTACAGACCCAAAAACACAAAATCAAACGATCCGATTTTTTGGCAATATGGCCGATTGGGGTGCACGGCTTGCATCGTGGGTTGACCGCGTAGACTGGACAGAGGATACGAGTACGTCGGCTATGCGCCAGGAGCTGTCACGATAAACAAGATAATGCAAGATCGTCCAAGGGACATCAGGCCACCAAGGTACCGGCTACCATCCACGGCCAAAAGCAAGAGACATGAAAGGGTGTCATTCGGGCTGAAAGGTACGAGGGATCAGTGCCATAATTGATCACATATGAAAAGCTTGGCGAGCGACTCTCGAGTCTAGTCCTTTCAGGGATCCGAGATAGCCTTATCAACTGGCGCGAGGGAAAGCATAGGGATCGTAAGAGGCAAGAAGAACGGCGAATGCATAATCGCGTATACTGGTCCCTGCGTAAATGTCAGCCAGAATGTTCCACCGGGCTTAATAACAGCCTATCCATGAGAACACTGACATACCTTATCGAGGGGGCCACCGCGGATCTGCGGAGAGTCGTTTCTGGGTCGTAAACATACCTTTGCGCCCGACCACGCATTCCGTCCCGAGGTATGTCCTTCTGGACGTGTGATACAAAGAAAGAGCACGCATCCGAGTTACCGACATAGCAACTGATAACGGTAGTGCCTCGTGTTGTGTGTCGGTGCACGAAGAAACAACAAAGGAGCGGTTGATATTTCGGAACAACGCTCGGTTGTGGCGTGCCGTTGGATTGGCGATGCAGGACGAGAGCAGGACGAGAATGGATGGATCAGAAAAGGCAAATCCGAGTCCGAGTCCGGCGCGGATGCCGCTGGAGGGGAGGAGACCTGTTTTGTTGAGAGGGCTGCCGAGCTCGGCATGGTGGTCCATGGACCTGCTGAGTAATAACGGTGGACTCGTGGACACGTGCTCTTTTTGATCTTGTTTTTTTCCCTGTGTCCGCTTTGGACAGGGGCTCCGACAATCAACACATCGTCCTCAGTTCCGTGCTAGTCTCTCGTTTGGGTCCTAAAAACTCGTTCTAGTCGTTGTTTGCAAGTATTCGCTTTCTTGTCTCGGCTTATTTTCCCTCTTTTCTTTCCCAGGTGAGCTTTTCTCGCTCTCACAAAACCCGTCTCGGTTTGATTCTCACATCAGCCAGCGCAAAAACAATGCAGACTTCTCAAGAATCACTAAAAACAACACACGGGCCCACCATGAGCACTCTCGCAGAGGAACCAACGCTCGTTGACTTGGGTACTCCCCAGAAAACGGTCGGCAGACTTTGCCCTTTCTCCAACTCACTCTCTGACTAAGATGATGCCGAACCCTCGGGTCGTCGGCTTACCCCTCTCTTCAGGTTGAGCACTCCTCCTCAACTCCCGACTCCGCATCCAGCCCAAGAAGAATAACGCGATCACAGACCACCGGTCGTCCTACCGTCCGCTGGGGTAAATATAGCAAAGAAGACGACACAGACGACGAACAACTACCATTCCAAAAGGGTCCGGCAACCCTCAAACGATCATTCGACGCACGAGCAGTCGACGAAGAGACAGACGAAGAACCTGATCGGAATTCTGCACTTCAACCGGCCAAGATTCCGAGGGTCGAGCCTCCCCTTTTGCTCCCCACATCGTCCTCCATGACCGTCGTCGACGTACCTGAACCATCCCCTACGGTGGAATCTCCACCCGTCGTCCCTCGTATATCTCCGCCCGCCGGAGAATATACCTTTTTGGACGCCTCGTCCAGCTCGTTCACCGCCGAACGCCGTGGCCCGCGTATACGCACCGCGCCTCCCGTGCCAGTTCCGAACCTGACAAAGAAGAGTCGCGGCCGTCGCGTGCCAACCGCAGGGGATACTGCGACCGAAATCGAGAACCCCGAGGGCAAAAAGGGCAGAGTTTATGTCTGCAAAGTGCAAGACTGTGGCAAGTGCTTCAGCCGTGGCGAGCACTTGAAGAGGCATATCAGATCTATCCACACCCACGAAAAACGTGAGTCTGATCATGCCATCAACCTCATCTTCATTCAGAGCGCTAAATCGTTCCTGATCAGCCTTCCAATGTCCACACCCTTCGTGTGATAAATGCTTCAACCGCAACGATAACCTCCTCCAGCATTTGCGCGTACACAAGGGTGACAACTCTTCTCAGACCTCCGTTGACTCGACTACAGGTCCTGCTGGCGACGAGGCCCCTGCCGAAGAAAGTTCTTCGGCTCCTCAGCGCGCCTCTTCAAAGAGCAATAGCGCGCGTCGCGCCCCACGGCCACTTCGGAAGACTAAATCTGCTGCATCGACGCCACCCGTTCCGGCGGCTCGCTTAGCCGCTTCGCGTATTTCAGGACGGAGCCTTCCTCCCCCTCTACCCCGGACATACTCAATGCCACCCCTTCCTTCTCTTACTCCGACATACCACACTCCAGGGGTCGTCGGATTCATGAACAACACTAACATTGCCGTTTCCTCTCTCCGTACCGCCATCGACGAGAGCGACGGTGAACGGGAGACCGATACGGACGTTGACGCACGAAGCACCCACGATATCCGTTCCTTCCATAGCTTCTCGCGTGATCTCGGCAAGCATTCCTTCCGAGGCTCGGCATATGCCGCTCGAGAAGTCAGACAGGCCGATCAAATCAAGGGGGAAGTCGTGAACGAGAATACCGCCAGCAGCGCTCGTGATGAGCGAAGGGCAAGCGAAGAAGGCGACGTTCGAGCAAAGTCAGAGGTCTCGGAACACAGCCCAGAGCCTGACGTGTCCCCAACGGAAGAGGTCGGTGAACATCCCACTGATATACCATCTGTAGCGTCGTCGCCACCCCCCTCGGCCGTGTCCGTTCAGTGACAGGTCTGCGGGAACTTGTGGTCTCTCAGCCTATGCGACATCACCCGGATAGATACATAACTATTTTTGAATATGTTGATCATCTTCAATGTTGTCGAGATCTCTTTCTCTTTCCGTTTTCCGGTTGCCTGTGACCCGTCCGTGCCCGTCGTCTCTCCGCGTTGATGTCTATCTGATCGCGAATCGTTATTTTCTTCTTCTTCGTTTTGAATGGCTTCTTGCGATGTTGTTTGGCTAGTAATACTTCTTGCCTTTCAGCCCCTCCGTCCCCCGTTTTATTGTGCATAGTAATTTTTGTCTGCGTTCCAGTTCTTCTCGTTGATCCTCATTTGACGTCGCAGCTTTCTTCACCCGTACTTAGTCACCTCACTTAATTGCGCCCTCGGGAGGACGGGAGGACGGGGGCGGGATGACGACGGCGTTAGTCATCGTCGATCCATAGTACTTGCTGCAGCCCCCTCGCACCTCCGCACCTCTCACACAACACACATACACGTAACACACACGCTTTCTTGATCGGAATTTACGGCCTGGTTATACCTGGAACTCGTTGTAATACAGACCTTGAATCAATGATCTGGACGATTTCATTTATTTCTTCGGAAATGCTCAGGGCAACGCCGCTCCGCTTTCTAGTTTGGACGCGGCGAACACAGTCGCAGGCAAAGAAAATGAAATCGTCCATATTATGAGGCCGCTTCCATTCGAATCAGACAACTTCGGGGGGAGTCATTGACTGATGTGACGGCATCGGACGTGCTGTAAACGGCGCATATTGATATATCAAACTTGCTGTGTATGCAAGTCCGCTGGGGAACCGCTTTGGAGGGAGGACACCCCAAGCAGCATGACCATTGACGTGGTCTAGCAACCGATGCCAACAATAATAACTTGTTTTGCAAATTAATGATCTGTGTGAGACTGAGAAAAGGCAGAGCTGGCTGTAGAAACTTCCCGTTTGGCATCTGTATCAAATACGAACCCAATAATGAATAGCATCCACATTGTAAAAAAGGAAAGGAATTTATTTATCGACACGATTTCCACATCGAGAGGGAGCGCGTCTATACGTGTGTAGGAAGGAGAAGAGCGGGGAACTTTGGAGAACTTCAACGTACTCGAGTCTAGGCCCACTTCTGGACGTCATCTTTCGTCGGTCCTGCGGGGACATCGGACGCAGCGAGGTTGCACTGATGGAAAGTGCGGACTTGGTCAGGCGTGAAGGCACCGACGACGGAATGCAACAGTCCTCGGTTGTGGAACAGGACGAGGTCGTTCTCCTTCCAGTCATGCGGGTACACGAGCTTTTTTTTCCGAGTCGCCGTGTGTGGAAGAAGTAAAAATAAAACGGACACACACGATGAGGTGGGGGACGTCATTACCGGGCACATGTCATCTAGCACGCGGCGTGCTCACCTTTGGTGAGATCGCAGGTCGCTGCATCTTGTACAGCAGCTCGCGAACTTGCGTGAGATCCTTGATGTGGGCGCCGTCTGGGTACAGGGCGCCAGGGCGGTTCGCACCTGCCGGAAGGGGCTCGACGATGAGTTCCTGAGCGCCGCATGGATGCACCTGGAAGTGAAGGTCCCCCGTGACCGGGTTCTTCCACGTCTGCGATGGCACGCGGTACCGTGTGTTTTTCAGCGATCTCTCCCCTCGCTGTCTGGCGCAGATCGGCTTACCACGGGAAACGTCTTGATCTTGGACTCTTCCCATTCGGGGAGTTCGCCCAGGGGGAGCTCGAGCCCTTCGTTCTCGATTCCCAGACCGGTTGGGAGGGCATGAGCAGGGGCCATCCATATGTAAGGGTGTGGCGCATACCGCACCGAGGCTCTCACCGCCAGACTCTTGAGCTCCGGCGGCAGAATTTCAAACATGGTCTTGCCCGAGACAAACGCAGTGGTACCGAGGGGCACTGGCAACTCGTCTCCGGACCCGTCGTCATACCTGATGGTCTGGCGCTCGCCCTGGGGTACTGTGATCCCATAGAGCGTGGTCACGCGAGGGGGGTTGTAATCGTACAGAGCTGCGTCGATGTGCCATCTGTAGTAGCGAGTGAAGCCCTTGGCTTCGTCCTCCTCGGAGACGCGGGTCTTGTGGAAGGTCTTGTGGGAGGGATGTTTGAGGGTGGCAGTAGCGAGACCTTCGTGATCAGTCACTACCCCGTTGCCGATGAGCTGGACCTGAGGAACGCGAGGGATGGTCTTGAGATCTGGATGAAGGATAGACTTCTTGGTGGATTGAGTCTTGTTGTTGCCGTGCCCATAGCTCTCGGACTCGGGATCGAACGCCTGGAAGGGTGGTGGTGGTAGGGAGCGAACTCGGAGATATGGGTTGTGGAGAGACAGGAAAGTGAATTACCTTGGTAAGCGCGTACTGCTGTTCCGGCGTAAGAGTGACGTTTCGGAACAAGAGGGCGCCGTGCTGGTTGGGGCGGCGATGCCAGTGGTTGGACGTGGAGCGGTGACGGCGACGGTTGGAATGACGAACCTTGTAGAGTGCGTCATGGATCTCAGCGAACTGGGCCGGCGTGAGGTCACCGGGGTTGACCCCCTTGACTTGGCGACCAAAGTCGACAAAGTAAGCTGGATCCGCGGAGGCAGGTAACGGCAGAGGGGTCAATTCGATAGCCATTTCTGTACCAGAAGAAACAGGAATGAGAGGGTTGTTTGAACGATACGCACGTTGCAATACCTTGGTGATTTGACTGAGGTGGAGAGATAAGAGTAGACGCAAAAGGATGAACGTCGCGGTGTTCACACCCCGGGCCACCGCCTACCGGTACTACTACTAGTCACACCAACTTAGAATATGAAGTTATCACGCATGGATCATTCCCCCGCCGATGGCAGGAATTGATGATCACTCCACGAAAGCAGTTCATATCGCTGACCGATTGACACTTCACAACTTCACAAGACTCCACTGGTACTAGTATGAGCTCCAAAGGGCCTTCAAGGGAGGACCAATGGCGATGACCTCTCGGATGACCTGGGCGCAGCACCGACAAACTTCAGTTTACTCCAATGAAAGATAACACCAATTTATTCAGCTGGATTTGATTGCGAGGAAGGTTTGACTTTGGTTACCTCTGGTTATGTGTGATGAACATATTTACAACAAAAGCACATACTGCTATCAACGCACCCGGTATGACTTCTGCAGGGCCAGAACATCACACACATGCGAACACTCCAAACTCCAGAAATCAATCTGAAGATCAGTCAGGGTCGCGTTTGCATGGTAGGGTGTCAATGAATCAACGAATCAAGAAGCCTTCCTCCGCGGGAACTCGACCGGTACCCTGATCTCCGCCGGGAGTCAAGGTGGATGAGTGGAGGAGGAGAGTACTCATAATCTACTTCAAGTTAGATGACGTGGTTCAAGTTGAACTTCCCGGCTTTCTGAGGCTTCTCTCGGCTATTACGCCCGGTTCCCATGCCCGATTTAGCCCGCACCGTGGCGTCACTTCATCCTCTACACTCGGTCACCGAGTGCATTCACAATGCGGCACAGGAAGTTATCGTCCGCCCATCCATTGCCACAAGAGAAAGCTGATTCCAAAGGATACCCACAGGCATGCTTTTTCGTCCGTGTTTAGTTGTTCGCGTCTTTAATAAACGATCGTGACTCCAAGTGGCAGGCCATGAGGCATACTCGGTACTTCAAGACATTGTACTGCTTACTTGCTATCGCTGCCGTGTTTGTTCTGTATCAGGCAAGTGGAGTCGTGAACTGTAATCGTACTTTTTGTTTGACTCTGGTTCAGTTTGCGTCAGGCGAACAGGCAAGCACTCAAGTCGATAGGGTCCACCTGTCCGGTGTCCGGCCTGGGGTGGTTCCAACATTCACAGCAGACGTGCCCAGGCGTGATGCGGTGGTAGAGGCATTCAAGGTGTGTGTGTATCCACCTCGGAGCATGTATATACCCATTCTCCATCTCCATTTGCAGCATGCTTGGTTGGCATATGGTAAGCGTGACCGAGCAACCGTTTTCCAATATTGATCATTTCAGAGCGAGATGCTATGGGTGATGACGAATATCACCCGCTATCTCACACAGGTTCCAACCTAACAAATGCCGGGGGCATAGGGTACACCGTCGTCGATTCCATTGACACGATGCTTATCATGGGTTTACATGACGAGTATCAAAGGGCTAGGCAATGGGTACAGGATAAAATGTCTTTTGATCGTGATGCAGATTTCAGCACATTTGAGGTGCGTCTAACATGATTACCCGACGGGTGGCGTAGTGCGTGAATGCCGCGTTTACTTTGTAGACGACAATACGCGTATTGGGTGGGCTGCTAGCTGCTTACCACCTTTCTGGTGGGGATCCCATTTTCCTCGAAAAAGCAAAAGAACTCGGAAACCGCATTCTTCCTGCATTTGAGACGCCTTCAGGCCTCCCGCTTTCTTCTGTCAATTTGCAGCGTCACAAAGGCGTGCCAGACTTTGACAACAACGGTCTCGTTAGCACTGCAGAAGCTGCGACCTTGCAGCTTGAATTTCGTTACCTTGCCTTTCTCACTGACGAGGAAGTTTATTGGGAAAAAGCAGAAGAGGTACGTTCATGTCTCTTCCCAAAGGACCTCACCTTATCCATTTTGGAGGTCATGGCCATCCTCAAAGCAGCAAGGCTTCCGCATGGTCTTGCACCCATTTTTATCGAGTACGTGTCAAAAATGATCCTGCAAGACCATCCTGACTCCCTTTCCATCAGCCCGAAGACTGGTCTGTACCAGATTGCATCTATACGTCTTGGTTCCCGCGGAGATTCGTACTATGAGTATCTACTGTTAGCCTCTCATTCAGTCTCGCATCAGCGTAAATCACTGAATTTTCTCGGTGCAGAAAACAGTATCTACAAACTGTGAGTTTTGGAAATCATGTTTAACCGTTCTTGTGAAGAAACCGTTCACAGAACCAAACTGAGGGGGTGTATCGCAAAGTGAGTTCCAAGATTAAATGGCGAAATTTATGCCATGCTTACACGACTGATAGCTCTATGACCATGCGATGACGGGTATTCACGATCACCTTATACGGAAGAGCGTTTCTGGCGAACTGATCTATACTGCTGAACTCGTACCGCAGGGCGGTCGTCAGCCTGAGGCGTTCGTAGACAACTCCCATGATCTGGTCTCTTTTCGAGTTCTTATCTATGCCCATTGGATAGGAGTTGGCGGCTTGATCCAAAGCAAGATCATCTTGTTTGTTTCTTAGGTGGTTCGCTCATGTTGGGCGCGAGTACTGCTGGGGCACTAGTTCAACATGTATCCGTCCCACCATTACCACACGAGCTTTCCGAACAGGCTAAGCGCGATTGGCTCACGGGTGTGGAACTCGTCAAGACATGTATGGCTACCCATGATACCCAGACGTAGGTCATGCCTCAGGTTTTCGCTGGTATGTCTTCTTGACTGCCGAGGTTTATAGTGGACTTTCTGCAGAGATCGTACATTTCCAGATTCCAGAGAATAAGGTAAAGGATTGGTCAGGCCGGACGGACTGGTATATCAAAGGGTCTCAGTGAGTAGTCAAGCAAGGAGGCTTATCCTTATTTCAAAAATATCGCTAGACCAGGAAAAATTCTTTCGTTGGATGCAAGATACATTCTGCGGTGCGTCCGTCGACCGTTGTCACAGAATCCAAATGATATTGATGTGTTTCCATCCAGCCCAGAAACAGTCGAGTCTCTCTTCCTTGCCTTTCGCTTGACAGGTGACACGATGTATCGCGATCAAGGATGGGACATTTTCCAAGCGATTCAAAAACACTGTCGCGTCCCTACCGGTGGCTTCGCTAGCGTGAAGAACGTCGATCAAGTCCCTGTCGAACAAGATGACAAAATGGAAACCTTTTTGATGGTAGATATCCCCCTGGTCCCTCAGCGCCTTGCGCGCGCTTAAAACTTTTTTTCTTTTTCAGAGTGAGACACTCAAGTACCTGTACCTGCTCTTCTCGGACGCTACCGTCTTTCCGCTGAACGGTACGTGCCTCGATCATGAACGCTCGATTCATTGTCTGACCCCATCATTCCAGAATACGTCTTCAACACAGAGGTTCGTACCCTTGTTCTGCCAACGTCTCTAGATGTGACTAACGAGTTACATAGGCACACCCCCTTCCGATCTTCATGCCCACAATCCCGACAGGGTTCTCATGAATGATCGTCTCAGCCTGATCATTGACCTTGTGTAAGGTACGCTCCGTGCGCGCTTCCCGATCCAGTCTGATTGTGTCGCCTTACACGCACGCTCGCTCGCTTAGTCTCGTTTCCTTTTCCTTTCAAATTCCTCAATCGTCGTCATAGTTTCTTTTTCCTTCATCACCTGTCATAGTACTGATATTTGTTGGACAACTTTGTCACATATCTATTTACCCGCTCTATATAAGCCCTCCGTGCTCTCGCAGTAAAACATCGAATGGATCCCCGTTTCAGTTCTTGTCCTCATCCGATCGATCGTCGTTGCCGCCGTTCTCGTCTCGTCGCCTACTACTTGGCTCTTTGATTGCCCTCACCCCTTATCTCGCGCCCCCATTTGGCTTACTCCTGTCCCCTTCAGATCTCGCACTCGGCCTTCCGCGTTTCCGTTGAACAGGGACGTGTCCCTACACTTGTCATACAGTCGGCTATCTTATCTATGTCACTACTACATCCTGCTGATAGGCTGTTGTCGGTAGCCGAGTCATAACTCGGCAAAATGGACGAAAATGTAATGGTACAGTTTTTGACCCCCCGATTGGACAATCGGAGACCACAAAAACCCCATGAAAGAGACGCCAATCGATAACGTTACAAGCCAACTTGAACTTCAAGTTGCTGATGTGTGATTCCACACAATCCATTGCGTGATATGTACCTACAGCCTTCTTCCTGAAAATAGATGACCCGTATTGCTTGAACTTTCGATGACGTAGGACTCCACTTGGTGCGCAGTCGCTATCAGGCCCTTATGGAGTGTTCTCATGATCGAGAGGGAAACTGAGTCATTTCAGATTAATCCTAAACTAACTGACCAAACACTATAATAAGCTAGACGAATTAGTAGCGAGCAAGAGAACTCCGGACGCAATATCTGTTTGTAGCGAATGTATATCTAAGAATCTGAAAGGAGAGTCGTCATGAACGTCGTGGCAAGTTGGTAGTGGTTATCTATAACGGGTCCGAGGTAGGAAATTGCGCAAAGCCTTCATTCACATCGCGCTGGCGACAGCTTTCGCATACGACTTGCCCTTCCAAGCGAACCCATCATTGACGCTAGCACGAGTGACGTATTCCCATGGCTCGTCGGCATCCGCGTCACCGTCGTCCAACGCGATAACGGCCCGAATCGGCGGAATCATCTCGAAATCAAGCTCTGCAACCGGCAAGAAACCAATCAGTCAGCAAAGGACAGAGACAAGTCCCACGAATTCCACTCACGTCTCGCCTTGGGCTGCCGCGGCTTCGAGATAACGTCGCCTAGCGTCAGCTCCGTGAATGGCGAGACCGGCGACTGCGGGAGCGCCGGCGCTACGTCCTCGACCAAAGGTCTCACAGGTTGTTGCTGTCCCTTGGCCCGGGGTACTTCCCCGTCCCAAGCCTCCATACTCAGCCTCCGGACGAGCTTCACTCCCCGGACTACCTTGAGTCCCAGAGCGCGCACAGTAGCGGCCTTCTCCTTGCGCTCCTTCGCGAGCGCATGCTCCTGGCGCTCCTTGGTGCGGTGACGAGCGTGCTCGTGAGCGCGCAGGTCCTTGGCAGCGGAGCCCCCCAGATCGTTCAGACGGGCACTGAACACGTCATTGGGGGATGGGTTGGGTTTGGTGGATGATGTGGTAGACATGAGAGAGAGATAGGAATCGACGTGTCGCATTTATATAGGTTGCTCTGAGTGACGTGACTCGGACGAGTCCGTTTTGCCTATGGCGCGGGAACAGCTTCGCCAACCGAGCAGGACTCGCCTGGTGCCAAAGCCATGTAAGACAGACAAAGAAGGCTAATGGGAGCGCCATCATTCCTAGTCATACACAGCAAGGCACTGCAACTTGATATGTCAACAGACAATGGCACGGCGCCGACAGTTGGCCGAAAGAGCAACGAAAGAGCGCACAACAAGGAACGGGATGCCACTGGCAGGCCACGTGATTCTATGGGTTATCTTATCTGGAACGCAACTCACACGTGCGACAAAGTTACAAAAGCCCACGTTTGCATTCACTTCGAGACTGCAACTTGTCAGTACTAGTGTACAATAAGCGCGACACACACGTCCAATGAACCATACAACATCATCCCTCTATTCTTTTCGTGTTCGGAGGAACTCGCTACATGGGCTAGTTCTCGCCTTTCACTTTTCAAGCAGGGCAGGAGCTTTCAGACCAGCAGACAACCCCTTGTCTCCAGCGTAAATCGCACCCGTTCCTTGGAGCTCCTCCCTAGAAGAGATGCTCAGAATCGTGCAAACATCTAAGCATGTCGGGCTTACTCGATGCGCAACAATGCGTTGTATTTGGCGACACGCTCGCTTCGGGCTGGTGCACCAGTCTTGATCTGACCAGTACCAAGAGCAACGACAAGGTCGGAAATAATAGTGTTCTCGGTCTCACCGCTGCGGTGAGAGACCATGACACCCCATTTGTCCGACTGGGAAAGTTGTGCACTGAAAATGCGATATATATATCAATGGCATACGACGAGACGGTTGGAACGTACGCCTGAATGGACTCGGAAATGGTACCGATCTGGTTGATCTGACAACGAGAAATGTTAGTAATTTCCCAATCCGAGAATTGAACCACTAACCTTGAGAAGCAGACCATTGCAAGCCTTCTTCTCGATAGCGGTCTTGATGCGTTGAGGATTGGTGACTGTCAAGTCGTCACCGACAATCTGAACTGTGCTCCGCTTCGTGAAGTGAGACCACGCCTCCCAGTCGTCCTGGTCGAAGGGATCTTCGATAGAAACAATCGGATACTTGTCGATATAGCTGAGGTACAGATCGGCGAGTTCAGTTCCAGATATCCACTTCTGGGGGTCAGAGTTGGGGTTCTTGAAGTCCAGGTCATATTTTCCGTCTTTGTAGAACTCCGACGAGGCAACATCAAGAGCAATCTTAATCTTGCCCTCGTAGCCCGCCTTCTTAATGGCCTCGCTCAAAAGTTCAAGTGATTCCTCCGCACCACCGACGTTAGGGGCAAATCCTCCTTCGTCGCCAACGTTGACAGCTAACAGAAACAAATCAAGCCAACAAGGACCAGAATAGATCGCACATTTTACTGACCGTCGATTCCGTACTTGGCGCTGATAACCTTCTTCAGGGTGTGGTAGGTTTCCGTGCCGATCTTCATTGCCTCAGAGAAACTGGAGGCACCGGTTGGCAAGAGCATGAACTCCTGGAACGCGAGCTTGTTTCCCGCATGCGAACCACCGTTGATAACGTTGAAAGCAGGGCAGGGCAACACATAGGGAGGCTTGACGCCCGCGAGTTCAGCCAAGTGTTGGTACACCGGGACGCCCTTCTCGGCAGCACCAGCCACGGTAACCGCAATGGAGATACCAAGAATAGCGTTAGCACCGTACTTGCCCTTGTTGGAGGTACCGTCTTGTTTGATCAGGAAGTCATCGATCTCCTTTTGTTGAGTGACCTTGAGGCCTGACTTTATCAGTTCTGGCCCGAGGACGTCATTGACGTTTGCAACAGCCTTCGAGACACCTGTTCGAGATAGGGTTACTGGTGTCAGTTGAAACACAGTAAACTCGACTTGCCCTTTCCGACATAGTTGGCCTTGTCATTATCGCGAAGCTCGACGGCCTCGTGGGCGCCAGTGGATGCACCGGAGGGTACAGCGGCACGGTAAAGACCTGTCAAGATGTATAAGTGGGTTTGATCAGTAGGTGTATGCCAGCAATCACCTTTGTCAGTGGTGAGGTCGACTTCGACGGTTGGGTTTCCGCGGGAGTCGAAGATCTATGCATCGATGCTCTCAGCATGAAACAGATCGAGCATATATGCGGGTTGCGATTACCTGGCGTGCGTGAACTTTGACGATGGACATGATTGGGAGAGCGAAGACGGAAGATTTCAGCGGACTGCAGTCTTATAGGGACCGTAATTGGCGTGGGAAATAGATTATCTTCCGTACAGGCACCGTGGCTGAGGGGGTCCAAGGAGACGCTCAATATTGTCAAGATTTGACTGCATATCGTAGCTATAAGCATTCTTTTTTCCTATAGCTAGCACCGTCCGACGTCCTCAACGGCGTTTCCGACCCTCGCCTTTCTTACCGACTGGTAATGACTTGAGCAATGCTGCCTTTCCGCGGTTTTTGTTCTTCACATTCGTATTCGTGTAGAAATTCTCAGCACGTTTCTGCATTGATTGTGAAGACCAAATAAATTGGAGGGAAAGAGGTAAAATACTTTGTTGGTTTTCATCCGAATCTCTTTCTTGGAGGGCGCAGGTGGGTTTCTATCCGAGGACACATCACCTGCTCGATGATGAGATCGACCAAGAGCGAACGATGGTGACGCAAGACACTTTACCTTCAGCTGGTTCTGCACTAGAATCGTTACGGTGGTCCTCTTCTTCGAACACGTCGTGCCATGACAGCTCCGGATCAGCATCGGATGCACCCTCCGACGCGGCTTGTTCTTCTTCACCGGAAAGCTCGTCTGATAAAGCCTCCTCACCACTTCCGGCTTCGCCCTCCAATGGTCTGATGTCCTCAGCGAGGAATGTATTCTTCTGCATAATCGAGTTGAGGTTCTGCTTGACGCTCACGACCACCCTTTCCTCCTCTTCCTTTGCCGCCTTTGCCTTCCCTTTAGCCTTTGTTTTCGCTTCAGCTGCATTAAGCGCTTCGGGTCTTTCAGGAGGCGGGACGAAAAACGGAATGCGACCTCGAACCCAGTCGGAAAGTATTATCTTGGCGACACCATCTACATCTGGCTCTCCGCCTTTGAGTAGTCGCCCTTTCATCTTGGCCAGCGTATTCAAAAATTGTTCTGGATCCCATCCCTCTGTTGGGTCGTCTGGATTGGGAAGGGGAACGTTATACGTCCGGGAAAGGTAGAGCGGTTTTACGCGCTCCATCAGTGCGGGTATATGTTCTGACGGAGTGGGCAAGGCTTCGACACGTAAGACCCCCTTGAGAACTGTTGAAGTTTGCGAATCGTGCGCAGATGTAGGTACGATGCCGGGACAGTCGATGAGATAGATTCGTCGAGTCAGTGTGATGTATTGCCAGACCTAGAACGAAATCATGCGTCCGGTGTCCGGTAAATATGTCGAAGGAGATTGACAAACCTTGGTTTCTCCTGGAACCGGTGCAACGCAGCAAACCTTGCCACTTTTGAGGGTATTTATGACACTACTTTTGCCGACGTTGGGGTATCCCACAAAACCAACCGAGATTTGCTTCTTATCCGAGTGAAGCTGCGAGAACTGACGAAGGAGCTGTATGAGAGAACCTTTGCCGAAGGAGTGATTTGGCGATGCATGGAATGCGATTGTGGGGTATCTTGGGGTAAGCTGCTGTATGTATCGTGCCTATCCAGAACAATACGCATACATTGAACCGACATAAACAAGGAACCACTCACAGTCACCCAGTTGGGTACTAAATCGCACTTGTTGATCACCAATACAACTTGTTTGTGTGCCTTTTCTTTCTTCAAGTACTCCAATACCGACTCACACATAGTTCCGAGCGGATCACGGGCATCCAAGATATGCAGGACGACGTCTGAAGAGTCTATCACCTTGTATAGCTCGCCGTATATACGCCGAGAGGTGCCTTTTGAGAAGATGGGCTCGATGTGATCGGCATGAACGGGTTGGAAATCTCCAGTAAATGCACCAGACGATCCATCCACAAAGTCTTCGCTCTGTTGAGCAGCCGCTGCGCCTACTTTGCCAAGTTCCTCGAATGTTCCGACGTCCAACTTGGGTTTCTTCCGCTGGGCTTTTGGACCGAACGTTTCATTGAATGGTTCTGTTTCTACAATATGGGATCGCTGAATGTAAACGAAGTCAGGACGTGTACAACATCGAACCATAGCGGGAGCTCACCTTGCGAATATTTGGGCTGGCCGTGTCTTCCAAAAGTGCCATAGGAAGCTTATTGCGGCGCAAAAGGACAGAATAAGGGTCATCCTTTTTGGTGGATAGACTCGTTCTGAAGTGGTCAAGCGCAGTTTGTGATATCACTCTCGTATTGCCTGAATCGATGCTCTCAGGAATCGAAACGCAGACATGCACTCGAATACGCACCAAACCACCGTCGATCAGGTTGTACACGCCCTGGTTTGGTCTCGCTTTCTCCTTTCTGGAAAGCAGCGGCTTTGATTATGTTTCCGTCCTTGTCCCGGACGGCCTTTCCCCCGGTAAGCATCTTGGCTCGGGCGACTTGTTTTGCATTGCGATAGAAATTTTCGCCTTTGAGTTTTTTGAGGGTTATATCCTTGGAGGATTTCTTGGGCGAGGATGCCGCCGTTTGCTTCTTCGTTGACACCATAATGCAACAAAGGTAGTACAGTAAGTACTAGCCCGAGGGAACTTCAAATGCCACTTTCCCACATTACCATATGGGGACTAACCTAACCTAAGGCTGCCGCCAGCATTTCGTGACCACAAGCCTCATAGACTCTGGTCTGGTCTGCACTGCACGCTTCTCTCCAACAGTCGATGACAGCGACAGCGAAGCTCACTGCGCTTCTGCTCCATTATGTTTTCGATCAGATAATAACCACGATGTAACTAACAGCCACGTCGGGGCAACTTGGAAGACCGTATCAGTAAGTGTTTGATGGGCGGAGTCAAGCATGCTGATACATCATAAAGTATATATCACGACACTGTCATTAGCTATCCTTATAACGCATGCAGTCTAAGGACGACCCAGAGCGAATCAGACACTCTGCGATGTTGCCGCTGGTCCTCTACGACATTCCCTCCAAGCTCCCTGGTAACACTTGGTCACCCAACCCTGCAAAGCCAAGGTGCGATCACAGAATTTCCGTAAATGTCGCCATTGAAGAAAGGATGTACCAGATTCGTTTTGGGTTATAAGAATCTTCCGTTCACAACTGCCTGGATCGAGTACCCTGACATCGCCCCAACGTTGAAAGAAATCGGTGCATTACCAACTCACCGTCCAGATGGGACTGAACAATATACCCTACCTGTTCTCAGTGATCCCAATACTGGTGTCCTGATGAGCGGATCCTGGGAAATTGCCGAGTACCTCGATGCAACCTATCCTGAGAAGCCCATCTTCCCCAAGGACTCCAAGGGACATATCAAAGCCTTCGAGCCCACGGTAATCGCGTCGCAGGGAGATTCTGAAAGATTGACCTATCTACGCACAAGGCAGATTGTGAATGGCCGCAGTTTGGAATACTTCACTACTACGAGAGAAGCTAGCATCGGAGAGACATTTGACAAATGGTCTCCGGAAGGACCAATGCGGGACGCTCACTGGGAAATCGTCGAGAAGTGCTTCCTGGGTTCCGCGAAGACATGGTACGACGAGGTTGAGGGAAGATGGTTGATGGGGAACACCTTTTCCTACGCAGATATCGCATTTGCGGCTCGGTTGTTTTGGTTCAAGAGGATATTTCGGGATGACGAGTGGCAGAGAATCGCTTCTCTGCATGACGGGAAGTGGGGGGAATTACTTGTTGATGTAGAGAAGGAGTGTAACCAAGTTATTATGGAGTAGACTTACGAAGTGGATCGAACTTGAATGTACGATACCAACGACTCAAATTCCAGATGTGGATTTCGTGAAGCAAGGCGCACCTCGTGACGCCATGGCGTTCAAGACGGACGTTCCAACGTGCTGCAGCACTCAATCCTGTGTCAGCGTGTCACGCGTACTATCTTTTCTTTTTTTCTTCTCTCCTTCTCGCGCTTACCATGTCCTTGTGGAAAAAAGTTATTGCAATATTGTGACATTTGCACGACCACAGTAGTCGGAAAATCATGGGCACGGTGCCGAACGTGTTCAAGTCAAGACGACCTTGCGGGCGTGATCGTCGATGCGAATGATACGTCGTTTTCCAACGGCATTAATGAAGTCATCGGTTTCATCCCCGTCTGTGAGTTGAAAGTTCCTTGTCACTCGTCCGTCCTTTCATGAGCTAATCCCGAGTCTACAGCCCTCCAGTTCAGCTTGCGCCAAGGCGCACTCGCTGAAAAAGTCACGCTCCCCGAGGACAACTCTGCATTGAAACCGGCCGAACTCTTCTGGGAAGAACTTGGCACTTCCGCTCGCTGCGCTGACGGCCATCCAATCCCGCCCGTGTGGTGGGTCACCGTGGGTGACATCGCCACTTCAAGCTTCATCCCCCAGCGATGGGCACTCGATCTTCGTCAAAGGGGGCTCTACCTCCGAGGGCATCTACGCGATACAGCAAGTCGCCAAGGCTCTCTCGCTCCGAGTCACTGCCTCTGCCTCTGCGCGGAGCGAAGGCGCAAGGTCGGAGCGGACGCATTTCTTGATTATACTGCGCAAACTATGAGCGAGTAAGAGTCTCGGCCGACACACCGATTCCTCGGTTTGGCATGGTTCTTGACGCAGCGGGGTCGTCGGACACAGCATTATACATCAAATCAGAATACCTGAAGAAGGGTGGCATGTAGGTGACTATTGGATCTTGGGTGGGCAAAGAAGGATGGTTGGTTTGGTTGGGTCAGTGGACGGGTGCGATTTTAAGTCCTTTTTTGGGAGGTGTATCGACGACGTGGAGGTAAGTTGTATACGTTGATAGGTAAATCATGCAGCGTTCGCTGATCTTCGTTATTTCTGTTTCCCTACAGGATAGTCCATGTTGAAGAACAATGAGGCTATGAAGATATTATGTATGTTGATCGAAAGAGGTAGGTTCTTGGATCCTGGTTACATATACTTGTCGAACTAACTAGAACAGGTATGCTCCGTCCCTATGTCGATTCGATGTATGTCTTCAGGTCAGTGCTGGATGCATATGATAGGATATTGACGGGCCGGGCGACGGGCGAGGTTGTTTTCAAGATCGAGTGACGTAGTCTAAGAAATGCGATTTATGCTTTCGAGGTCGGAATGTCCAATGTTTGATCACGAAGCCTTTCTGAACCCACCATTGTGTTCGTATCGTGTTTTTTTTTTCGCCCGCTTCGCACCTGATCTGTATTTTCAAGCGACCAGGTGTACTCTTATCTGGATCAATAAGCGATCATGACAGCATGCGTCAGCCATCTCTTGGGGGCAGTCACACCACTGGCAATGACCATCACACAGCACGACATTATCATGAGGTCACGCACACAACCGGTGGATTCATGGATCTACCACTTCAACCGCTGTGATATCTCCGATCAAGGGTACGTATGCAAGAGCCTGACTTTGTGGGACTGCTCGTTAGACAATTCAGCTGGCATTCAGACATGGGAGGTCACGAAGTTTGCGATAGACGCCACTGGAGATCAATGTGTGGTGTCTTTTGCAAGCGTGTTGCGAGGTGGAACTGAAATCCCTGACATCGCGCGTCGCAAAAGTGTGCGGTTGGACGGGGCGAGAGGGAAATTGTATTACTATACTTACGATGGTCGTAGACGTTGAATAGGTCGTAATATAATGGCATTGGAACTGGAGGTAACATTTTTGGTCCCATGCTCACTCTACCTTGTAGACCTTTAATACCATTCCAATATTCATTGGTCAATCGTTGTGAAATAAACCTAAACTTCAAGTTCGGATGACTATGGTCTTTGCTATATTTTTTCCTACAACGACTGTCCAACCGTTTTTGAACGTCACTTCATGTGTTGGGAGGAGAGGGGGACGGGCTTCGCGCTCTCCGACCCGAGATAGAAACCCGTGGGAGGGAACACCTCGCGAACTCGTGCACCCGGCAATCGGGATCGCGAGCGCCGGACCCCAGAAATGAGCGGCGAGGAGTCGAAGTGGGAAATGGAAGCAGGGCGGGGTGCGAGCGACGTGGTGGCTCCACTCGTGCCTCACTGCGCCATGCGTCCCTGAATTTGTTTTCGGCTCAGTCATTCGAGTGTTCTAATTGGAGGTAAGGACGGCCTAGTGTGTTTGCTGAAGTTAAGCCCAATAAGAATCAAGTTCTTAAGGTGGACCTCCCAATGAAACCATGTCAGGAATAGTAGACCCTCCTATAAGATCTCCGCTTACATGTACCGAAGTTCTGGAAAATGGAAGCTGTAGTAGACAAGCAGATCATGAGTATCAATCAAATATGTGGATGTACGTTATGGAAATACCCGCTGTGCACTACAAAAAAGCGAAAGAATGACTCTTGAGCGGGTCAGACGAACCATTATGTTACCGCTCGTCCTATATGACCTCCCCTCCAAGCTACCCTACAAATGTTACTCGCCAAACACTGCAAAGCCAAGGTGAGAGAGCTTACCACAGTCACGGCGACTTGCCATTCAACGGATGTTGCAGATTTGTTTTGAGCTACAAGAATCTTCCTTTCACGACCGTCTGGGTCGAGTACGCCGACATCGCTACAAAATCAAAAGAAATTGGCGCATCCCCAACTGCACATGCAGATGGGAGCAAATGCTTTACCTTACCCATTCTCAGCGATCCTAACACCGGCACCGTCGTCAGTGACTCCTGGGATATTGCCCAGTACCTCGACGAGACCTATCCGAAGAAACCTATCTTTCCCAATGGCTCCAAAGGCCTAATCAAAGCTTTCGAACCTAGAATGCCTGCACTGCTAGGAGCATCTGTAAAATTCGTTCTACTACGCACTCGAAGCGCTTTGAATGATTGTAGTCTGGAACACTGGAGCGGTAAAAAAGAGGAGGAAATTGGAGGGAAAGTTGACGAATGGTCCCCGGAAGGACCAGCGCGCGACACTCACTGGGCGATCATCGAGACAAATTTTCTGGGAACTGCAAGGACATGGTATGACCAGGTTGAGGGGAAATGGTTGATGGGGGATACCTTCTCCTATGCAGACATTATCCTGGCGGCACGCTTGTTTTGGTTCAGGAGGGTGCTTCTTGACGACGAGTGGAAGAGAGTTGCTTCTATTCATGATGGGAACTGGGGGGCTTTCCTTGCGGATGTTGAAAGGGAATGTAACCTTGTCCTCCACGCGGACTAGACAGTTACATACCAATCATGTTACCTTTATCGCTTCCCCACCAACAACAGCACATTAAAGTCTTCAAGTCGTCGAAGTAAAGTTCAAGGTTTCTATGGACTTCACCGAGGTTCTGGCGAATGGAAGCTGTCAATATGTGGATCGATCTGTCGACAACTACTTACGTTATGGGGAAGTTTTCTACCCACCAGACAATGGCTCAGGGGCAGGTCAGACAAACCCGCTCTGTTGCCGCTCGTCCTTTATGATCTCCCCAGCAAGCTCCCTGATAAGTGTTTCTCACACAACCCTGCCAGCTAAGCCAAGGTGAGAGGGTGTCATAACCCGTAGTGTGGTGTCGTCCAACAGACGTTTTAGATTCGTCTTGAGCTAATACAAGAATCCTCCATTTGGGTTGTACATCGCTCTCCAAATAAAAGAAATCTGCGCATCGCCAACTAGACATTCAGATGGGAGCGAACACTTTACAGTACTGTACCTGTTCTTAGCGATCCCAACACCGGCGCCATGGTGAGCAATTCCTGGGATATTGCGGAGTACCTCGATGAGACCTACCCAGAGAAACCTATCGTCCCTCTTCGAGCCCGCAGTATTTACATTGCAAAGAGCTTCTCTGAGACTCCTTTTACTGCGCGCGCGGCGGATTTGAATGAGCAATCTCGTCACCACCTTGAATACTCCACCACCACAAGAGAAGCACTCATTGATGCGAAAGTGGATGAATGGTCCCGGGAAGGGCCAACGCAGGACCTCACTGGGCCATCGTGCATTATCGAGGGGAGTCTTGGGTTCCAGACATGGTACGACAAGGTTGAGGGAAAGTGGTTGATGGGAGATACCTTCTCATATGCAGACATTATCCTGGCAGCACGCTTGTTCTGTTTTAAGTCGTTTCTTGACGAC
>JBBPOM010000218.1:0-36979 GCA_038091455.1 Leccinum uliginosum
CGCGGGAAGATGGAAGATGGTGGACCTCGCCGGGCGTGAAAGGGCACCGTAAGCGGACATACTCAACGTTGACCTTCCAGTGAGTTAATGATTCACGAACAACGCGACAAGGTGATATCGATGTGATGTGGGAGAAATTCGAGAAACGTTTGTCCTGAGATCAGATCAGATCGTGCTGTAACTCGTTCGTGATATCGTTCAGCTGACCATCGAATTTGGCTTATCAGGCCAAGTTTACACCAGGGTTCGTTAGGCACTGAGTTTCGCCGGAGAAGAAGCCATTAGTAACTGATATCGTGAAGTTCCCATGACCTCGATAACGGTGCACAGGTTCGATGAAAGCTCATCGCAATGATTTCCCCTATCGAACGCACGGTCGCATGCCGCGAAACTGGCGTTCTTGGCCCAGTTTCAACACCATACCGCGTCCATGCCACGGTGGTAACTCGCCCCCTTCCTCGTCTGCCGTACCTGTCCTCACCTCGTCTTCGAAAAAGACGTAACCGGGTATATACTACCGATCCACAAACCTGTGCCCGAAGCATGTCAATAAGCGAGCCCATAACTAGAAACGAGAATCAGAGGCGGTGCACGCACATCTTGACTTGCTCGTCCGTCATCCCTCGACCCCCGTTCTTGGCCTTCATGCCCTGCTCTTACTGCAACCGCCACCGATAGACGATCGCATGTCGCGACTTTGACGGTCCTTTGATCTAAAACCCCAATCCGTTGTCGTCGACATCATCATCATCAACACATGCACGCACCTGGATGAACGCATCCAACGCTTGCCACCACTCGATGTACGCCCCCAGCAGCCCGTTCACCTCAAGCACGTCCTCGACCGACGCTATTGCCCGCATGTCGAATCCAATGTGGTCCAGGCCTGGTACCGGGGGCAGCGTACTGTCACCGTTGGCGTCTTCGGGAGTTCCGGCGCAGCGCGGTGTATGGCGACTAGACGGACAAGCCCTGCTGTTACGAGGTTCAGTAGGGCGGCTTGCAGCGTGTTGGAGAGTGTCATTGACGAGAAGTGCTCGAAGATAGTTGGTGGTACGACACGACGTGCCACCGAGGGCTCGAGAGCTTCTTGCAGGACAGCCGAGGCCAGGCTGGACAGACGAGACAACTATGAGCAGATTCTCGGACATCTGATATTTCCTTACGCAATCGAAGTTAAGAGAACCCGGTTAGCGTTTGGCCGCTGAACGGGTGATTCTGGATGGTTGTGTTGAGTTCGATGACGGTCAAATCAGAAATACAAAAGAAGTGATGTTCTATACCTACCAACCGCTCGAGGATCTCTACATCCTCGTCACCGATTTCGCGTCCAACATCCACGAGGACATCGACACGCCTCGCCTCGATTCCCGAGTCGACTTGGATGGCTTTAACTCTAAATTCGAGGTTGCTTGCCATATTTTTCCAAGGTCATGATTCATACGCCCAGTGACATATATGCTTACCCAGCCGCCGCATCTCCTCCATGGGGGGTACTATGTACAAATCAGTGACCTGCAATGATCGTGACGGTTGACGTCTATATAGTACCCAACGATCGAGAGACGCATGGGTGCCTTTGGAGATGCTGAAAAGGGATGGCCCGGGACCGAGCGCTGCTACATTTGTGTCAACGTGATCGGGCATACCGAGCGGCCAGTTCCCCCGAGCTTTCTTCACCTCCGCTTCTTTCAGCCTGAGGCTGCCTCGAAAAAGTCGGAAACAGATCCGTGTCGTTGGGATCCGAAGCGAGTACCGAAGAATAGCTTGGTGGTCATGATCATGTCGGTAGCGCAGCTCGATGATCGCACGATCCTTTTGTATATGCGTGCGTGGGAGGGAAGGGGAAAAGAGGTGATCTATTGCGATGTTAAACCAAACTCGATATCTCCTGCGGACTAGGACTGACAGGACTATGGTGAGAAGCAGTCTGCGCGGCGTTTTTCTGGTGATGGAAATAAAAACGGGCTTGGAGGGGAAGCTAATGCCTTTTGTGACTCTTCCACGTGAGAATCGTCTCTGCCTTTGCAAGCTTCGTCGTCCGAGCCCATGAGAGAAGATGTACGCGGGTGATTCGATACTAAGACGTCGACTGGTCAGAGGGTTCGTGATCGCCTTCATCCGACGAGCCTAGTGCGATTACGCGGGCCAACGTCTCCAAAGCCGCCATCCCGCCTTGTAATCGATCCTCGCTGTCGTAGAGGCCGTCGTGTTCCGAATCGGTTCAGAAGAGACATGTTCGAACAGTCCAAAAGTTCAGTGTATAGTTGACAAAGTCAATACTGCTCCAACGTGAAAGGCCAGATGTGGCCCACGGTCGTCAGCACAAGCCCTTGTTGTACGAAAAAACTGTGAGCCAGTAATCGTAGGAGGATGTGAGGATGGAAGACGTACCAAAGAGGGCGGCTGACGGAGGTGCCACTGGAAGTAGCTGGTCGCACACGATGTCCAGCAGTAGTCCGATCATTGCCACTTCCAACGTTTCTCGCGCATTCTCTGCACCTTGGGAGCAGATACGGTTCAAAGCAGTCCGAGTTTTTCGACCTCATAAGCTTGACAATAACAGATATTGAATGGATGACAGACGACGTCGCATCCATTGGGAAGCTCGAAGGTGGGGGAGCAGGATCATCGGCGCTGTCACATCCCGATGGCTTGATAAGAGGTTAGCCAGGTACAAGTCATGAAGAATGTGTCCAGCCAGCGGGGTGAGTCCCCGTGAAGAATTCCGCGCGAAACGGTTCGATTCAGGACCGTTCTGTCAAGCCGGTGCCAGGGCGAAGGGGCAGCCATGGAGATGATTCACTTGATGAGTTCCGACACGACGGTGTACATATATACCGCTAGAATGGGAAGGACAAAAAACCTCTGGGTGCCGACGGGAGGTGAGTGAACTTTGAGCGAGAGAGTATACTATGTGAGAGCATACTTCGAGAACACCCACTCCGCCTGCATGCTCATCCAGCTGAATAATGCGAACGAGCCTATGCAGGTCCACTTTCGAAGACCCAGGGTCTTAACGTGAACATGGCGAAACAGCCTCTTCACGACGGGTTGAGATTGAATGGATGCAACTTGACGCATCTGCGAAACAGAATTGAGCGACAAGCCACACGAGGAAAGAAAAACCGACTGCCCTGCGGGTTTCTTGGTGAAAAACACGACATTGATCTTTGCAAAGTGCGAAGCGATGACCATTTCCATTTTCACATCTTCGGGGAAACCTATCGAGCACGGTACCAGAATGGGACGAACAGCTCCTAGATGTGTTTCACGCAGGATGGACCAAATCTCGCTACAGAGCACTTCCGTTGCGACGGCGTACGAGTATCTTTGCGCAATTAGACTTGTACGACGCTCAAAACGAAAGCGGACACTGGCACGCACTCATGCCGGCTCTCTCCTCCACACCCTCCATCTCACCAGTGACATAGGCCAATAAACGCTTCATGACATCGACGTACTGGAAATAATCGATAGGTCTTGTAAGATCTGCATCCTGAGTCGGCAGTAAATCGTCCTCGAGAGAAAAAAAAGGACCCAACAGTCACGTGTCGCGCAAGTCGCGTCGCAAAAGTCCGTGCTGACCCACCGTCCCACCCAACATCTTTGCCTACTCTGCCGCCTTTGCCTAGCCTCCAGCGTATTTCTCAGCGCGCACGGGAATCATGACGCCAATTTTCTCTTGAGCCTGTTCCGACCCAGTACGTGGGTCAATGCGTCGTTAACGTGGCTCGTCGGCGTCCTGCCCATCGTGGTGGTGCGAAAGATGTTGTTAACGGGTGAGTGGATTGTTAGCTGATTAACTACGTGTATTGATCTCCTCGTTTTAGCTACCCCCGAACCCGCTTCGTCTCCGTCGAAAACTGTGGCCGCTGCACCTGCAAAGCCCTCGACCCGTCGGTGGATCGCAGTTTACGTCACCTCCTCGCTCTTGCTCTTATCCCTCAAGCTCGTACGTTGGTGATTTGGGAGCGAAGACGTGCACCTGAGTGTTTTTATTAAATCAAGGTGTGTGGCACTTTTTTGGACACTCAAGCCTGATGAATTTGACCTTGACAATAGGAAACATCCCTATTATCTCAACGGTCGACTCATCTTCCTCGTATTGGCGCAACTATGGTTGTCTATCAGTTTCTCCATTCGCAATGTAATGCTTGACCGCTTCGTCTTCCGATGGGCCAAAGTGCCATTGTCTTCAAGTGCTGTGAGTCTTTCTTTGTCTTCGTCGTCGATTCTGGCTTAGGTCGAGACGTGCGTAGCCATTTGTACCGAGGAATCTCGCGATGCTGCTCAGGCTGCTTACGATCACACTTTTCACTCTCTCGCGTCGTTTACACTCTATAACGTCGCATTTGGGTTGACGCGGCTCCTTCTCTTGCCGTTGCTCCTGAGAATACCCATCGTCCGATCCCTTCTCAAACCATTCATGGGTCACTTTGTCCGAGGCCCTTGGACGTTGACATTGCCTCTACGACACCTGTCCCTCGAGTCACACGCATTCATTCTAGGAGTGTCTATGCTTGCCAAGTGGGAATTCGGAGAGTCATTGTTTGACGTTTATATTCCCCAAGTACGTTCCACCATTTCTCTACACATTTCGCAAACTGAAAGCTAGCACTAGCCCATCAAGGTCGCTTCTTCCACCGCAAATCCCAACGCGACCCTGGTCTCGGCATCACATCCGCCAATCCACTGTACCTCTATTTTGCACATGCCGAGTTGCGCGACGACGCGTCAGACAGCCGCGCCGCGCCGCGCGCCGAACAGCACTGTTCTCGGACCAAAACTTCGGGCCAACCCTGTGGAGTACGTTGGCACGTGAATCGCTCTTGCGTCTCGGCGAGGACTACCAGAGGCTCCTCAGCAAAGGCGTGCCTGCGCTCGCCCCAGCGCCTAGCCCATGGAAAGACGGTACAGCCGCCTGGGACGCCGCTGTTGCGCAAGCCGATCTATCAAAATCGCAGCGGTCGCCCATCTCAAAGGTGCTCGACACGTTTGCGTCTGATTCAGACTTGACCAAGGCTACGGACGCGATCATCACATCCGAGGTAGGCGCGCGAGTGCAGGAGGCGCCAATACCTGAACTGTTTCGCTCGACGGCTGCACAGCCGCCTGTTGCTACCGCAGTGGCTCCTCCCCCAACGACAATGCTATCGAGTGTGACAATTCTGCTAAATTTGGTAGCTGCGTACACTTCGCATGCGAAGGCGCAATGTCTGAGTTTAGCGGACAAGCATGCGCCGATGTGGTGTCGACAAGCAGTCGCACAATGGGACGCGTGGTGGAGGAGGGACCGTATCAACAAGGTTGCTGAAAAATGTCTGCCGAACCGGGATCTGGACGCGCTTATAATCGAAGGTGGGTTTTCAGTCAGTCACGCCGCGGGGCAGTCAGTTACCGACGTTTTGATGACTGATCTCGATATCAATCTCAGTGCTCGCTAGTCTCGTGTGCGCCTCGCTGACCGAGGACCGGTATGGCGTGGTACAGCGGGACATTCCGCGCATCCTGGAGGCGTTCCTGTCGTTTTTGACCGTGCTCGAGGAGTATCAGGTGGAGGTGACGAAGCTGTACGTGCCTCCGACGCCAGACGAAATCGTGCGGGGGGACGCGGGGGTTCTTTGGGAGAAGGAGCGGACCAGGGTTGCGGTGGCCAAGGCGACGGAAGCACTTTATTAATCTGGCATAAGTATAGCTTCTCGATATCTACTTAATGTGCCGTAGCGGATGGTGCGTATGACCGTCTTCGTGTTTTATTTTTGGTCTGGGTCGCTCGTGTACGGTTGGATGTGCTTACGCGTCATGTTCCGTTGTCTCAGCGCTCAAGTCGGGCTTGGCAGATATCGCTCGGACGTTTGGAGGCAAACTCGTGGCATTTAAGTTTCCACCGAGAACGGCACAGAAACTGCAGTCTTTTGTAATGTACGCATGAAGGTGGAGGCAAAGCGTCGCTCGACGGAGTGTAAGACTTTCTGTACGAACCAGCTGTCTGTCTGCTGCTCTCTTTTTCATGAGCATTTTAGCGAGGTCATCCTTGACTTTGTCGTATCGGGTGCCGGTCTAAAACTTGAAAGCATAGCATACAGGACTAGATAAGATGGCAAGTATATACACTAAAAGTACATTCATGATCACTCTGCTAGTATGGATGGAATTCGTAATCCCCGCCGTCAAAATCAAAGTGACTTGCCGGCGGAAGAGACGGAACGTCGGAACTGGTGCCGGCGCCAGGCGATGTCGCCATGACGGCGCGAGGGATCACAAAGGGTTGCAGGAGGACCCCTGCCCTACCACTGCTATGAATTTTCTCACTGTGGGAGTACTAGTTAGTATATATGGTTAATAAATATCCGAGTCCACTGCTTACATTCCTTGAGCGTTCAAATCATTGAGTTGCGTGCGGAAGCGAGGTCCGTTGTACTCGTCCTCGAGCGTGTTGATAATGGCACCGTAGTAGTGTTGGAAATGTTGCGCGTATGGAACTGTCGAGAATTTGAGGATGTTGCCTGAATTTGAGCAACGGTCTCTTGAGACCCGGTGAAGGGCACAAAGTAACTGAAAATTAAGAAGTCTGTAAGTAAGTTTGATCGGAAATTGAAGTTACGTACTGCGACGCCAGAAAAGGCGAGCATATAAGGCGGAGTGGTGGTGTAGCTAGTGCGGAATTTCATAACAGGGGATGTGTCACAGCCGTACCAAAAATCCAAATGGAATTTTTCCAAGATGGGATGGCCGAAGATTCTTTCGATTCCCTGGAGGTGTGGTTAGCGTCGTGGATAGATATTGCATGTACAATTACTCACATTGGAACCTTGTTTGTGAAGAAAAAACTTGTCCGGGATTGACGGGTTTGTGATTTGCGCGACGAGTTCTTGCATCTTGATGTAGTCGGCGGGGGCTTGTTCGGGCGTTGACGACTCCGCGGACATCTGCAAATACTCACGGACGTAGTTTTCGGCCGCTCGCGCCATTTTTGATCGAATCGTGGAGATTGATTGGACGATCCGGCGCCGTAACTCGTCGGAAAGCACTGTGCGATCTGACCAGACATGAGGTATCATAGATCATATGAAAATCAGTATTCCTACCGTTGAGGGTGACACACGCGAGATTGAAGCTTTCTGTGATTTGATCTTTCCATATCTCTTGATGGCTTGTGCGCGGTTTTGAGCTGTATCGCCAGCCGCTGTTGAGAACCATCTCATTCACGAGCGCATCAGAGGCGGTGGCGACGAGTAGATCGACCTCCTTCTCTCGAGTACGATCGTCATTCGCTTTTGCCGCCTGATATTGATCCCGAGCGGCGGACGACAGCTGACTAGTGGAGCAAAAAGACGTCTGGGTTGATGCCGTCGAAAGCGGAGCGGAAGGGAACCAATGGCTCAGTTGGTCTTGCGAGTGTTGCCTCTGAGGCACCAATAAAGTCTCGGACCACTGGCCACCACCGGATAACTGCAAGAGAATTATTCTATGTTTTGCGAACCTTGTTAGACCAACGTACCTGTGAGGCCTGTTGGAGGGTCTGTTCCTCGCCTGCGGTGGTACGATGCATTTCGAGTTGAGAGAGGAAAGAAAGACTCGGATGCCAGAATGTGGGCGGGAGTTGGGTGGTCTTATAGACCGTCCACAACCCCATAGTTGATCCAGGCCGTTCTCCATTTTACTTGAAGGTGCGCCCGGGCCTGCAGGCAGACTGCATCATTTTTACGTCGAAATTCAAGTTCAGGCTCCAGATCGGAAGTATGACGGTAGTATGCCGCCCGACAAGTTCATCGATAGTGACGGGGACCTGAAGCAGCGAGTGATTAGTACTAGTGACTCACACACGGTAGCCAATTAAGCTCCCCGATCCACAGGATCCAAAGGGGATGCCACCGATTGCCGATCCATGGCCAACCGCTACCCGGGCTACGGGTACCCGTACCCGTGAAGCGACTCCTGCACGCACACCGTGCTAGCGTTGCGCAGTCGACACATCGCGTTGTTCGTCGGGCGTCGGCGACGTGTTCGTTGACATCAACGTCATGTCGGCGTGTCGTGGTGGTTCCAGCACGACACGCCGTCATGTCGTTCAAGTTGACTCATTGCCTGGTTGTTGTTGTTGTCCGTCCTTACCTCGTCGTCGTGTTGTTGTCAGTTGCGACCTTGTCACGTTCGTTGTCGTCGCGTCTTTGCCGCGTCGACGTCTTCGACGCAGTCCGCTGACGGTGTGGACGAGGTCTAGCGGAGGGTGAGTGATTCGGAGGGACAGAAATAGAGATAGATTTACGCACGTGGCATTCCACGTCATCATCGCGTTGCGTTGCGTTGCCAGTGGTGCTGGCGGCGTGGGGTGGGTGAGGGAGAGAAAAGGGAGAGCCAATGAAGCTCACAGTGTCATAAAATTAAAATCCCCGATACTCTCTCGAAACCGATAGCCTGAGGGTCTTCCCGAGGGTATCGCTTTGTAAGAGGGAGTCGATATCAGAGTTGAACTCGCCTATCAGATGATCACGTGTGATTGAGCAGACCTAAAGAGGCAGGCACATCAAGAGCTTGACCTACCCTCCTTTTATGTAAGATTGGGCGAGTGCGAACGTTTCGCAGTCGCGTAAAACCACTACATACTTGGCTGTACGAATGATGAGATGATGAAAGGAAAGAAGGACAAACTTTGGACGTACAGCAAGTTGGACCCGTCGCAGGGGAGACTCGTTGGGCCAGCCTACAAAGTTGCAAGAGGTTGGCGACGATACGAAAGGGTCGGTGGGTGTAGTGGTGATACCTTCTACCAGGTAAACTGATAACCACATCTGGAATTGGCATTCATTGCTAGCACGTGATCAAGGGACGGGGTGGAGCGAGGAAGGAAGAACGCACGTGGTCGCATGTGGCACGCTACGTTGTGTAGGCTTGGCAAACTGGACATTTGTGGTTGCTTGCCCGAATCGTCTACATGGTATATCGTTGACTCATCATGCTTGACGTTGGCGGTGAGTGTTTGTTATTGGTGGGACGATGTGAGCTACGCATCAATAGTGTAAGGACGGCCGCCGCACTTCAAGTCAGCAAATTATTACACTTCATAAAACGCCGCAAGGGAGTGGAGCGTCTAGTCCAAAAGAGGAAGTGTGAATGTTTGTACGTCGCGGTCGTGGGAAACGCCGCGTCGCCGCCCCTAGCGGGCAGCTTCAAACCCAGCCGCTCGACTGCACTCCCCCGGATCATGGGTCTCGCCCCACCAAAGAGCTAGGCCCTCCGGGCTGGCTCCAAACGAAGCCGGGGAGGCCACGCCCCTCTCCTTCCCCTGCACCATTGAGTTGGCCACCCGCGCGCACGGCCTGCCATTGACCCTCGTTTCGCTCGTCTATATCGATCGACCCAGTGTTCTTACGTGAGTCATACCCCTCTCATGTTGCCGTTTGGCTTCGCGGACACGTTTACTAATCTACGCTTGATGAGTCCCATCGCTATACCACACTGTGCGCATCACGGGTCGAGAGACGATCAAGAATCTTCTCAATGGAAAGATCTGAACGTATATGGTAACCATCAGACTAGAACACACTCCGCTTTGATGGAGATTAGAACATTACTAAATGTCGGTGCTTAATTCCCTTTTTTTGCCTGTTCGTCACATCGGGTTTGACTCGCAAGGGAAATAATTACCCAGCGAAGCGACTTTTTATTGCACATGTGACAGCTTGCGCAGTCCAGCCACACCCTGTTCGGCCGCATCAATCGAGTGGCCGGTGGCATTTGCTTCCATGCACACACACATGATCAGTATTGCGTTCCAGCTAGCGAAGACATGTTGCATAATGTTACTCGATGCTAAGAGAGAAGAAAAGAGCGTGTGGTATATGTAAAAAATTATAGCGACACCACGGGTGTATTAGATCGAAAAAGATGTGCAGCAGTCTATGCAGTAATTTGTGCCGTCCTTTAGCGACGGTGATGTGAAGAAGAAGTACGTTGTGACTTGTGTGAAGGAATCGAAGGTTGTGGAAAAGCGTGTGGTATGGGAAGAGGGAATGCCCGTATTATATCCATGGTGGATGGCTGGGATCATTTCGGCGATATTTGTTCCACGGAAGTGGATGGGTCGTCGAAGTTCTCATGGAAAACTTTGGGACGAGCACCATAATGAGGATCGACAAGAGCCTCCGGAGTGGATGGTGCAGGAGAGCTTCCTGATGAGGACGATTTGGGGCTGCCAATGGGTGACTGTAGGTCTGGGAGACGAGCGTGTTTTGTGGGGTGATGACGCGCGGCGGTGTGAGGATTGGCGTGACGGCGATAGCTGTGGCTGGGTAAAGCGACCGCAGACAGGGAATCGTGATGGTTGAGAGATTCTGTCGTCTTCGGAGACAGATAGCTCGAAATCCAGGACTCATCTAGGAACTCACGTTCGATGCGGCCAACATCACGCTTTCCAAACACGCCTGTGCAGAGAGCCCAGTGGATATTTTTAAAGGTGGAGTCATTGAGGTACTGTGGGCAAGAGGGTAAGGAACACATGGCATGGGAAGGGAAAATAGATTGCTCGCAGCCATTACGCGCTCACACGCCCACTCCTCGAGCGCGATCTGTAGATCCGGGGCTTTAATGAACGGGCAATTATTTATGACTCCACACGTCGGAGTCTATCGTCGAGCAATCATGTCCCATGAGGCAGCAGACGGAGAATTTCTAGCGCAGCGAACCCTATCAATTGTCATTTCATAATGCGCTCGAGAGAATAGCGTGGAACAGGAGTCATCACTCGCGAAACTAGGGCATGCACCGAATTCCGCAGAAACGTAGCAGCTGCATCTGCGACCTCGGTTTCAGTCCAGCTTTGGTGACGCACCCAGGTACTCCTCACCGACATGGCCAGCATATGATCTAACGTGGCTCCACTGTACATGTAACACATTTCCTTCGTGCTTCGTCTAGTGTATTTTCGGATCACGGGTGATGGCGGGTCTCTGGATGACTTCCGACCACCCATTCTTGCTATCCGCACTGGACGAGGTGCCAGTTACCAGCTGCCTGAAACGTTGCCGGGTGAGCGGGGTCAACGAATGATCTGTCATGTGGGCCAGCAGATGGGATGCCGACGTTGACGCTGCGACATCCGAAGAAAGGTCTGCATATAGATCGACAACTTCGACAGTGTTTTCTGCATCGTCAGAAACAGAAGAAATGGACTTGAACGAGTCTGATCGAGAACGCGGAGCCGGTTCGTATTCGTCGTCGCTAAGATGTTCCCCGCGAATAAACCTACCATAGACGTCTGGTCGTCTACGCGCTCTCCCTGTGCGTCATCATTGTCGTCTGCATTTGGAGAGGACGGGTGCCGGATGCGTGGGTTCCTCAAAAAGTCGCGGAAGAAGGTGTACAGTCGTTTGAGAAAGCGGGCTGTAACAACAATAAATTTGACAAACTCACGACACCAAGCGAGGTCTAACCAAAGATCGCCATCGTTGGTAGCTGATCTGACGTGCTTGATCTCGTTTGCGAGTCCTTTCCTCAATCGGCAATCCTTTACCATAGCCTTCGAGACTGCGAGACAGACGAAACGTCGACGCGGCTGAGGGCGACTGTGCTGATCTCCAAATCGAGAGGTGTTGTCATGAGAGAGATACCGCCGACTTCGTTTCCAAGGCCTGCTACGTTGGATGTTTCGAGGCTGGCTGTACCCATGCGGAGGAGAGCGATAGAAAAGTCTTTGTCGTGCCTTGGTAATAGAGCGGCGTGGTGGCCGAAGAGAGGGCGGGATACGGAGCCTTCTGCAAGGATCCGTGTGAGGGCATCGAGGAAGACGGCAAGGAGCGTGACGGAGAGGAGGGCAGATTCGAAGAGACATGGCATATAGTTTAAAAGGGGGTAAGTAGAGTCGGAGAACCAGATGACCCAATGGAATGAATGGGGAAAGGGGTGGATACAAATACAGAAGGAACCAGGCGGTTATTGGACCACGATTGCTTTATTCCCAAATGGTGCACGATAATGAGCTATGATGGTGATTGAGCTTGTTGGAAGAGGAAGAGAGAGTTGAGGACGGACTTGCAAGAGGGGGAGGAGGATGGTGAAGACGACATGTTTATCCGGACGAGAGGGATGACCCTCGAACTTTATGGCGATGACGCTGCAAACCCCAAATAATTCCCGCGCGTTGTAGACGTGGCTGCGCGATACACATCCGAACGTGCGCGATTAAGACGTGGCTGCGTGATATACACCAGGGTGCGCGCGATGGATATCGCGTTATCGTGACGTACATGGTACATATGGCAACGGTAATGCGTCGTCGTCATTGCAGGTGAGGGGGTGTGCGTGCACATCGCCGTCGTTGCGCGTGAGGATGGTGTCAGGATGACATACGAGGTTAAACGGAGAAGCAAATATTGAGTTACGTATTCGCCCCTTCAAGCCCACAGCCTCAACGCATAAGGCACCTGGAAGGAATCGGAGATTCTTAGAGATTCTTAGATTCTAGGTCAACTCAAGGTCCTAGGCCAGGTTTCAGTCTTATTTTCCTTTTCTACAATCAGACTCAGACCTGACTAACTTCAAGCTCATAGCGCGTCTAATTTTACTACATATCGCTTCTGACTTCATTTTCGCAGTGAATGAGAAAACAATCTGACGTTCGGAACCCGCAAGGAATCCGATATACATATTAAGATGAGATTTTACGCCTAATGAGCAAGCCTGATAATCGTAAACTGATTTATTACATAAGTACTCTCCTACGGTCCAGGAATATTTGAGGGGTCCAAAAACCCTCCCCACTCGTGGGAGTCGGGGATAGAGATAGGCACTGTGAAATTAAATCAGTCATGAAACAAGTGTAAACTCATTCATTTTACCCACTTAGCGTGCGGGCGTACGTAGTGACTTCAACAGCGTCAGGCTGCCGTCAGCGAAGGCATAGAGAAGGCGAAGGCGGACGTACGCGCACATGTCCATGTGAACGCGCCGAGCGAGGGTGACGGTCGGGGAGTGTTCTCGCTCAGATATGCGAGGTCGTTTGAGTTGTCCTATGCGGGCCATGTATATATTACTAAATGGCAGCTGTACCACAGGTGCGAATAACTCACCTCCGAGTCATGTGCCAATGTGTTCATGCATTCGCATGTACTCTGTACTGTTCGAATGTACGAAGATTGATATACCTATTTAAAAAAAAAACGTCAGCGGTGTCCATACTGTCTCCGTGAAGCCAGTGAGGCTCGAGGGAACCACTTGGAAACCTAGGGACCAGGTGACACGGCTGGACAAGATTGGTGATTGGAACGATCGCCGCGTTTGGATTGTGGTTGCGTGTCGAGCGGCCAAAATAGAACATGTTAACGTTGTTGTCAAATGTACGAAGCGGCTTGAACCAGTGTAGATATGCGAGAGGGTGTGGGTAATTGCCGAGGTGAGGTGGTAGCTTGAAGACGACTCGGACTTCAGCCACACGCAGTCCTGTCATTCAATATCATCATTTTTTTATCTTTATTCGTTGCAGACAATTGACTTGCCTTGAAGTCCCCCCATACCTTGGCCTTCGTCATCAACCTGCACCAGAACGGTGTCATACCGTGCCAGTGTGGGAGGCTTGCGAGGACCGTTGCCACGTTCCGGATGGGAGCGTATTCTCATGGTTTCGTTGTCAGGTAGATGGGAGAGTGCTTGGAGTGGAAGCCGCACGTTGCTAAAACAGTCGAAGCAATCATAGAGAGTCGGTTGGAAGGCCCGAGGCCCTCGAGATGGAAGGTTAGTCAGGAAACTCTGTAACGCTTCCACAAACATAACTGCGCCATGGTGCTGAACCAGGAACTGTGCCGTCCTCCTTGGGAAATGAGGACGGTGTGCGATTTGGTATAATGTCTGAGTCCGTCCTCGGTCCACTTCTGGAGTCGGCTCATTCGTGTCATCGCTGTCCTCGTCGGCCGACTCGCCAGCGGGACCACCGTCGAGCAACTCACGCCAGCCCAGATACAAGTGGAACCATATGACGGCTTCCTGCCGGTTCAACCATTTGGTCATTTGTATAGTGTAGTCTTTTCGATTTGTTGCAGCGTAAGCCTTCTTGGCGTAATCTATGTGTAGCCGCTCCGAGTTTTCAGTGTTGAAGCCATCGAGGCTGCCGAATAGCCGAATGGACTCGACGTAGTGGACTAGCGAGTGAAACTTGGGTATATTGAAATGTTCGCGACAGCCAAGTTCGATGAAAACATCCTTGAGGGTGTGGAACTCGTTGAGGGCGTCCTGTAAGGCCTGTAAAGTGTCGTCGGTGTGGGAATGATACTGCGCAAGATAAATGAAATCGAGTAGCGCACGACTGGCTCGAATGACGTCGTGGTTCAGTGTAGTCCCGACAAGCGCGGTCACGAAAACTCGTTCGAGCTGTTTGTGATCAGAGCCAGTCCATTGCTTAACGTCGGAAATGCCGTCCTTCCAATGTCGCAGTCCCGGATGGGTCGGTGTCGCTTGGAACCGAGTATCAAACGCCTTCTTGCCCGCAATGGCCATGCACCATTTCTTGAGGTGATCCTTGATGATCCCTTGGTGGAGTTGGTGTAGAATGTCCGAGGTGATGCATGTGAATATGTCGGAATGAGGAAGATCAGCCCAGAAGGGCGAGAAAACTGGGCGCAGGCCCTCAGCGACGAACTCGGGGGGATATTCGCCAGCCGCTTGTGCTTGGAGTACGCGAGTTGTTTGCACTTGATCACGACACGGAAATTCGAAGTTGTTGCCCCTTTGGTCCGCAGGCACGTGACATTTGGGACACCGGTTTTCGGCACAACACCCAACCAAACATTGTTCAGGGTGATCCCCAACGAACGCGGCAAGCAAAGGGTATACTCGCCTGACCAAACCGTCGGTGCACACCATGTCGACGCCCTCCCGTCCAGCAGCTACAAGGGGCTGGACGAGCCGCCTCATGCAATAGTGAAAGAGGCGATATTTGGCCACGGAGTTGTTCTCAAATGTTTCCAGCTTCGAGACAGGTAAGTACCCCACCAAGATTGAAGCGTGCCGCGCAGGCTGACGGCGGACATGTTTTGAAATGTTGCCGATGGTCAGATACACCAGCCATGCCACTTTGTCGCCCTTGAATCGCGACAACTCTGTTTTGTCAGAGGCAAGTATAATGGGCGCCACGGTTGCCCCTGCTGGCAGCCGGGACTACAAATATTATTTCATCCTGTCAACGTGTGTTGCTGATAGGGCGTTTCACAGTGTCCTACCTGGGTTTTCCACCACCAATCACCTGTCCACGTCTCATCATAACGCCGTGTTTCTGCCCGAGAGTCGGTATAAACTTTTTCAGGTGCGTATGCCATCTCGTTCTTGAATGCTGCATTCCCGATTAACTCCCGCACGCAGGCTACAGGATCCCGCAGCCATAACTCCAGTTCCTCCTCCTTTTCTTCGGCATCTCCGATTCTCTCCAAGTCTCCATGCACACGTACGAGCTCACACTGCCATTCCGGCCCCGTTGGAAGCTGATCAATTAATTTCATGAATGTGTACTTGCTCTTGTAGGTCGGTTGAGTACGCTCGCGTGTCTGCGCAACAACTGTAAGGGCTGTGTGCGTTCAGATGGACGCGACTCACAATTGACAATTTGAGGAACTCGTCGGTAGCCCTCTGATTCACGTTCTGCACAAGCCATGCAGCCAATTCCCACTCGCCGCGGTCTTTGAACGGGGCATAAGCACCATGCCCCGATGCATCTTGTAAGTCTTTCATTGACTCGAATGTAGTTTTCGCTGATCCAAGTACGTCGGCAGCGTGACCTTCATCATACTTGCGCGCATATCTCGGATGCGTTTCAGCGTGAGCGTGGTCCTGTTGATCGGTAAAGCCGCCTTCATGACCTGAGAAGATGTCGGGGTTGATATCGAGATCAGGGATGTCAGCATTGGCATGGGTCTGGACACCCTGACGATCTCCATCATCAGTGAGTACTACCTCGACATCTTCAGCTCTTCTTGCAGTATGTCGAGCAGTAGAATTTCGCAGGGCAGCTGCTTGGCAATGTAGTGAGTGTCCAATATGACGCCGAACACCGTTACGTGTTGGGAATGCTTGGCCACAGTTGTCACATTGGTTGCGCGCGAACGGGTAAGTCTTGGAGAGACGGGGCATTGTAAGAAGAATAAGAGAAATTGTTTGCGACTCGGAGGCACTCGTCAAGAAGAAGAAAGGCCTTATGCAATGCCGGTCCAAATTGTGATGCTAACGGAACTTGGTTGTGCTTCAACTTATTGATCTGCATGGTCATCGTGCTTCAGTTAATTCCATTGTATGTCTGATTTGCCAGCCTTCGTCTCCATGCCAGGTCGGGTGATCATCGCCTTACTCAACCCTATCCCAGGTCTGCCATGACTGCTAGTGGCACAGCCCACCCGATTTTGGCTGTGTCAGACACTGCTTTAACCAAGTTGGACCTATCCGAACCAATCCGAGCTCAGCAAAATTCGCTGCCGTGACCAGAGCGGGGTAACATGGCGCAGAGACCAACCGCTTTGGTTTGTTTTTTCTCAACCCTATTACGCGTTGGCTGCCTTATTTATGTAGGTGTCGTCGCGGTTTTTTTTTCTTCGACCTTATTTTCGTGGATCACTAATTGCATCCCAACTGAACACAGTGCTTCCCGGATGTCGTCCCATCTTCCTAGCAGTAATGTACCCCAGATCCAAGTGACCAGGACTGGTCGGGCGCGCCGGCCGACTGAAAAGGTGCAGGCAATATTAGGTGGGCATGTTGCTAATTATCATCGGGTTCGCTCATTTACTGATTTCCCGCAGAGGAGCATGGTCACGCCAAACATGCATCTGAGCACCAGGCTCGTGAAAAGGCGAAGCGGCGCGAGACGTTGTCTCGCAAACGTGAGCAAGCGAGCAAGGCAGCAGAGATGGATCCGTTAAACGCACCCACCCTCACTCACGCCGCCAGCCTTGCCAATATTGAACCGGACAACGCGGTATGCGTCTTAACCTGCAAGAGACATGTTTCTAACCCCTCCTTAGTTCACAACGAGATCAGTAGGGAGCGTTCACACTACCAATACACGCACTGCCTTGTTCACAACACCGCTGGTGGTCCGCCGGGGCAAAGTACCTCCAGCATCCGGTGCAACTGGTACAGTCAACAGACAAACTACCTCCGAAAGCCCACAAGTCATTACAAAGGTCGGTGGTCGGCCTAATCTATGTACAGACTACATTGCTGACAAGTGGTTAGTTTGTGAACACTATCGGCGCGCGGAGCCATACGTCCCAACCGGCCAAGTCGAATGAACTGAAACGCAAGAAAGCTTATTTCAACGTCTTGGAGGCGAGTCCACCCAAGAAGCGGGCGCACAAGCGGGACACTACACCATATTCTCCGTAAGCTTATAGTTAGTGTATTCACATCATGCTAACGTTCGTAATCAACCACCCAAAGTCAAAATGTCACTGTCGAGTCAGGAGATATCACTGTCCCGGATGATTCGGACATTGATGAGGACTCCCGGTTGCCGAGCAAGCACATGCATCGCTCCATTTCCTTCACTGATGAGGACGAGTGCGGTGACTGTATCTTACCGGATCTGAAGACCACGCGTGGTGGTAATCTAGGGGGTAACAAACGTCCTAAGGCTGGTAACTTAGAGAAAGCAGAACGAGCGGTCCTTCAAGTGGCCATCGAAATCTATTGCGTGTCGTTGCTTTGCAACGATCCATATCCGTCGGCCGTTAAGGAGATCGAATGGGCCAGAGCAGCCTGGGTCAAGGCCTGTGGCCTCCACCAGGTTGATTTCTCAGTTACCTCTGAGAGGCTGAAACTGGTGAGTGGTTCGTTACCATACAATGAACACGTCGTGACCGGAGATCAATTCACGGTACAGATCACTGTCCGTACCACTCACATCCGGGGCCAATTCAAAACGAAGGCTCGAGATGCGGTCACAAAAGTATATGGATTTCATGCCACCGCGGATGCCAGCGCACTCGCGCGGAATCGTGCACTATTCTTGCAACTAAAACAAGACTCGGCGTTTATCTTTAAAGTATGTGGGTGGTACTTAGTGTGTCGTTGTCCATGCTCACCGATGCGAGAAGAGCCGTGGCGAAACGCTCGATGAACATAGCGGCATCTACATGTCGCCCGCTATCCAACAAGTAATTGATGCGGTCCTATTCAAGCCAAAGAACAGTGAGGGTATTCGATGGGCGAAATACTACCAACCTTTTCCCATGCCAGGGTTTGCATTAGCTATAACCGCAGTAAGTTTTGATTTGTACGAAGGCTGTGCTACTGACTGCACGGAACAGATCGAATGTGCGATCAACGAATGGGAGTCCGGCATGTCCAAAATGATTGTGTTCAAAGAACACGAGTATTCTACTGTCTGCGGGAGACATCTGAACTCACTTAACGAATTCAAAACTCTGACGGAGTCAACGGGACTCCTTACGAAGCTACTCGAACGAGTGTACAGGAATGGCTGGTACGTAAATTATCTGCATTGTTCGTATCGTTGATGAGTCAGCTGTTGCCAGCGCACATGCCGGTGTCGTGGATTCAGCTGTAGAAACAGGCGAACCGACAAAAGCAGTACCCACCCGCGCTCTCCTGAACGCAGTAAATGAGCACAAGCGCATGGAACTTGAAGGTACCACGGACCAAGACAGTGCCGAGCAGCCCAGTGATGGGGGTGTTGCAAACGGGGAGGAATCGGACCTGGATCCTGTTGATGGTTGGGAGGATTTGGATGCCGAGTTCAATGACGACTAAAGTATGATTTCTGAGACACTGCGAGGCTGATGTTTTCAACAACGTTTAGCAGAGTATGTACAATGTTTCAACTACATTGAAGTATTAGTATTTTTGTGCCCATTTGCGAAACCACAACGGATTGAACCGTTTTTGCAAGATCGTCATGAGTTGTGGGGGCCGGCGCATTGCCAAACATTGCCAAACATGCCAACACGAAGAACATTCTACCGCCAACTTGACTTCAAACTTCAAGATGTACTAGTACACGAATGTATTGTACTATAGTTTCCTTACTATTTCTCGCTCTCCCTACAACTTCGTCCGAAAGCTTGGCAGTACGCTTGTTGTGAGTAGGCTTAGGCCGGCTGTTGTTTCAATGCAGTGATACTCGCTTCAACTTGAAGGCTGGAAAAAAAAATTCCCGTTCGAGGTAAGTTTGTCAAATTATCCAATTTCAAAACCATCTCAGTTATTCTGTCCATGAATTCCACACGACTCAGAAGGCGGCAGCAGCAGCGCTTCGGGCCATACGACGGTAGGGGTCACGGTGTACTGAACCACCCATTCCTTCGGAACATCCAGGCGCCACTGGCACCCCAATCCGAGTCCTACTCCGCAGTGGAAGAAAGGGCCGAGGTGGAGGCTGCTCTAAACCACGACAACGCCGAAGAGGTCCTCACCGAGTGGTCGCGTGGCGGCTCGGCTCCACCGTCTTACACCGGGACTACCCCATCCCACTCGACCAGCCAGTCTTGACACGTACTCCGACTCGGAGTCCATCCACAACCGTGACGGGCAACCGCTTGAGCACCATCTCAGAACGCACCGAGAACGTCCCTCGCGCTCCATATCATATCTGGGAAACAGGACTCCACCCGCCAACCCAACTCCCTACTAAGAACTCCGAGTCCGACATTCCGTCCATCGCATCAGTACCGCCTCCCCGGTCATTTTAACACAGACTCGGTCTGTGACAGACTACTTGATCTCCGGCGAACTCAACCTCACTGTTATGGAGGCGATGCTCTTGAATATCCTAATATGTTTGGTCCCGTTGCCAGGTGAGTTTGGGCTACTTGGATTAATGCCAGAAATTCAGTCACCTGTGAAACTTGCTACCCTCAGCATCTGTGTCTGCCGCGGTGCGGTTACCCGTCGCTCTCTCGGTTATGCGTATGTAAATTACCTCAATACCAACGATGGTACGTCATTGGATCAACATCACCTAGTACCCATCATTCATGCGATCAAACTTGAATAAGGCGTGCGTGCCAGTGCATTGGAGCAGCTCAACTACTCCCTTGTCAAGAATCGTGCGTGGTAGCACACGATAGGTGCCTTTGCATCAGTTTCACCTAAATTTGCTGCAGTCGTATCATGCGGTCTCATCGCGATCCCGCCTTGCGTAAAACTGGACAGGGTAACATCTTTATCAAAAATCTGGACGAGCAGATTGATAACAAGGTATTGGTCATATCGCGTCATTTTGGATTGAATTTGATACCTCGATAGGCTCTTCATAACACATTTACGGCTTTCGCCAATGTGCTCTTTTGCAAAGTTGCTACTGCCAGTGGTGAACAAGGTCGCTCTAAGGGATATCGATTCGTTCATTACGAGACTGCTGAGACCGCCTCTCGACACTGGCGTTACTCAGGACAAGTTCGAGAAGATGTTTAGCCGGCGGTTTGGTAACATCACCTGGGCGGTGAAAGCGGAAACAGCAAGGGCTTTGGCTTCGTTAACTTTGAGACCCACGATGAAGCCCAGGCGGCTGTTGACAGTCTTCACGATACCGAAATCAATGGCAAGAAGCTATTCGTTTCGCTGAGCGGGAGGATGAGCTGCGCCGCACTTACGAGCAAGTGCAGATAGAGAAGCTGAGCAAGTATGCTGGTGTCAACTTGTACGTCAAGAACTTGGAGGACGATGTCGACGATGAGAAGCCTCGGACCGTGTTCGAGCTCTTTCCATGGTACTATCACGAGTTTCAAGGTTATGCGTGACGAGAAAGCGATGTCAAAGGGCTTCAGTTTCGTCTGCTTTTTATCTCCAGACGAGGTTACCAAAGCGGCTGCTGAGATTTTTGGTTCGAGGCCCCTTCATGTTTCTCTCGCTCAGCGCCGCGAAGTCCGCCGTCAGCAACTGGGTCAAATTACTCAACGCAACCAGATTCGCATGCAACGGGCAGCTGACGGATACATCAATGCTCCCCTCTACTATTCCCCTGGTCCCAATGGATTCCCTCCTCAAGGTCGCCACATGATGGGATACGGTCCACCAGGAATGATGCCTCCTCGTCCTCGCTACCCTCCTACGGGATGCCTATTCCCCCTTACGGTGCCTCTCCTCCGCAGTACGGCATGCCAGGCTACTCTCATTCGGCTCGGGTGCCCAGCCCTCGTGGACCCGGCTCATCCCCAACCAACCCGACTGTACCTACTGGTATCCCGCGTGCTGACGGTCTCCCTCCAACAAACGGTGTTCTTCGCCCAGCTCTCCCTCCAGGCGCTCCTGTGGCTTGTCCATCCCATTTGGCTTGTCCATCCCAGCCGGAGCTCCACCGCCGGGTGCCCGCGCTCAACAGGCATACAAACTTAATCCTCAAACCCGCAACACAGGTCCTCCCGCGGCGGTGCCGCCTTTACCCGTTGCTCAGCCTTCCTGTTCTCAGTCCTATCCAACTTGCGAGTGCTTCGTCTGTGGAACAGAAGCAGATGTTACGTGAAGTCATTTATATGAAGATTATCTCGTACGTTTTACTAGCCTTCCTCGATAGCATCGTAATGTTGATGACTCGCATAGTTCTCGACCCGACTTGGCTGGAAAATATACCGGTATGCTTCTTGAGATGGACAATGCCGAACTAATCCACCTTGTCACGGTGGAATTCTACGAACTGTACTTAAAAATTTCGCCGAGTGTGATGCTGAGGGCCGGGGTTCTTTTGAGCAGTGGTGGCTCATCCTCTCTTTTATGTTTTCTACGTACTCGCCGTACTACAGGTTGGATCATCGGCGACCTCTGCCTTTGCGTTGAGTGTCCGCTTTAATATGGGTGGGGTCCTGAAGCGTGAAGTAGCTACTTCGGGCACATTAATATTAATATCCTGATTTCTCCCACACTCCATACCTCAATGAGCGGGTTAGTTGCAGACCTTTTACTCCTTGCGGCGGTCGGTTGTACCCGTGTCCTTCTCGTGCCATACACCAAGGTGGAGGAATCTTTTAACCTCCATGCCACCCACGACGTCTTGACGTATGGTGTGAGCCTTGAAAATCTACATAATGTGCCAGTGAGTTTCTTTTGTAACTTTAACATTCGATGGGCGACTCATGCTCTAGATGATGTTCAAGTATCATCACAATGCCTTCCTTGGTGCCATTCCTCGCACCTTTGCGGGAAGCGTCTTACTCGCGTGGGTCACCGCACCGTTCCTACATGCGGGCATCGCTCTGGGGATGATTACGTCCAAGTTTGACTTGCAGCTTGCTCGTAGGTCTCTTTGATGTCATTTTCGTTCACAAAACTCAATTCCTTCTCGTCCACGCGAACCTCTCTTCTACCCGCAGTCGTCGCAAATTGTCCCGTCTCCAGTGTCGTTGACAGGCGAGGGACCCCTGCAGACTCAGCGTTCCCAGACCTTCCCAATTTCACAGCTCTCCCAACAAGACAGACAGGCGATTAAGGGGGTCTGGATTGGGTGTGGAATACATGCATGAAGAGGAATTGGAAGCCATGCCAGAGGGTGAGGGTGAGGAGTTTGAGTGCCTCACTGTGTGTTAGTGCGAAGCCTGCTCGCTTTCTTAAATGCAATTGCGCTCATTAACATCCGGCGGGCAGTGTCCACGGGTGGTCAAGGTCGTGTCACTTTTCTTGGCCTTGTCAAAGTCGGTTTATTGGCAGGCCTGGTGTCTGTAGGTCAGCCATAACCCTAATCATCATGGAAAATCGCTAAACGGCACATTTATCTTAGCATTCACTGTCACTGTCGCTTCGTATTTCTAGAATCAATGGCCAGTGTGGCCAGAGCCTTACAGTCTTTATTTCAATGTTTATCTGGGCAAGAGTGCAGACTGGGGTGTAAGTATCCAAATCGCAGGGACAGATGTCTTGATACCCTCTCTAACCCGTTATTGTTTGTGTCGCACAGCCATCTCCCGCGCATACCTACTTCACTGCATACCTTCCCAAACTTCTCCTCGGTGCCATCCCAATGGTGGTTGTAGGTACTGCATATGATCACCGGATACGGTGAATGCTTGTCACTCCCTTCGTGTTCGTGCTTGTGTTGAGCGCAATTGGGCACAAGGAATGGCGCTTCATCATAGTATATGTGGTTCCGCTTGTCAATGTTGCTGCAGCCCGGGGCGCTCGGTGGATGTGAGTGCAATTTTGCTTTCTACCCCCCCGTCAACTTTAGACTGTTGTACTGATCAATGCGTTTGACAGAGAACGTCGCGTAAGAAGGGCTTCTTGTTCAAACACCTCGTTTTCCTCTGCGCACTGTTATTGTTATGCCTGAACTTCGTTGCGACATTCATCTCCACCGTCAGGCATCAGTGGCAAACTATCCCGGCGGTGTAGCGCTGGCTGCGTTCAATCAAAGATATTTTCGACAGCAGAACGGTGAGTGATATTGCCCTTGTCTCAATCTCATATTCATGTAAATCACAGTTCACGTGCATATATCCAACCCTGCGGCCCAAACAGGCGCATCATTATTTCTCCATGATTATGTCCCCTCAGGTCGTGTCGGCGTGACCGTCATCGTCCAAGCCATCATGGACATACTATAATAAGTTGACTCCGTCAATGATCCCGTCTTCCACCTTCACCCACCTGATTGCTGAGTCTCCCGAGATGGCCGGCGAGGAATGGGCGGTCGTCGAGGACGTTGCAGGATCTCGTGAATTCGAAATGTATTGCGATCGGTGAGTTGATACGTGTGGTATGGCTCGTTTTACTTGACTGATCAACGTATGTGCAGAGAACGAGATGGATATATCTGCGCTCAACCTCGGCATGATAGCCGCATACTACAATATCTCCTGTGAGTGTTCGTTTTTGTTCGTTTCGAACTTGTCGCTGACGGTCTCTGTAGATGTCATTCTCGAGGTTTACACGCTTTCGTCGAAGGAGCGCACGAAACTCAAAGGCTTGCTGGAAGTCGTCTCCTCGTCTGCCGAGTTCGAAGCTATCCCGATTCGCCGCCACGAAGACGTCATTCTCCGTCGGATCTATGATCGTCTGCCTGTCAAGTTCGAGAAGGCCGATTTCGAGGCACCGCATTTCAAGATGTTCCTCCTTCTCCCAGCACACTTTTCGCGCATCCAGCTACCGCCCGACCTCGCTGTCGACCAAGTGCTTATCCTCGAGAAGGTGCTGAATTTACTCTCGGCCTGTGTGGACGTCATGTCGTCGAATTCATGGCTGAACGCACTCGGAGCGATGGATTTGTCGCAGATGTGCGTGTAAGCGAAGTGGGAGACGGATTCGCCGTTGAAACGGATACCACATGTCGAGCCCGAAGTACGTCTCTAAAATGGTTTTTGATCATGCCGCACCTGCTCATCACTCGGCTAGGTCATCAAGCGGATGGCGCACCAACTTCACTCGCGGGTCGAATTGACCCAAAGGAAATGGGCTCACGCATACAACGAGCAGCCCAAAAAGACATTGAAAGGAAGAAAAAAGCTGGAGACGCCGATAGACACGACGCTCTCGAAAAAGCCGCGTCAACGAAGCGTCGTATGGAAGCTGGCTTTGGGTTCGCCGACATCATCGAGGCGACCCAGAACGTCGAGGGTTTGACCTACCGACCACGCACCGCAGACACGCGGGAGGTCTATGAGCTCATGCTATCAGCCGTGCACCAGACTTTCGGTGACCAGGCCCACGACATTGTTCGTAGTGCCGACGAGCTCATCATCGGTGGGTCTTCCGCCGCCTCTCAAGCAGGAAAAGCTAAATTAGACAAGGACGTCATTTCCGCACATACCATCGACGGCTTCTGGGTGCAGCACCAGATATCTGAAGTGTATTCCGACCCGGTCACCGCCGCGGACAAGGCCGCCTCGGTACTCTCCATCCTCGGTTCGGAATCGAACTTGTGCGACTGCGAGAACCAACTGATATGCGGAGCGACGCAGATGAACGGGTGAACGTGGAAGTGGCGATGTGGGAGAAAGGCGTTGGGTGGATTCTGAAGGAGCTGGCGGGAGATTGACAGGCCAAGAAGACCCACGACGATGCAATGGACGTGGACGTCAAAGTAGCCGCTGCAACGTTACCCAAGACAGCGACGCTTGCACCAGGCTCTACAGTCCAACCGAAGGCGACCATAACCTGGAGAGCATGACATTCAGTCAAGGGAGGGCATTTGATGTCGTTCAAAAAGTGCAAGCTTCCTGAGGGGTCTTTCAAGCGTTCCCGGAAGGGCTTCGAGGAAATTCATGTCCCTGTTCCCAAGAAGCACGTCGGTAGTGATGAAGAGCTTGTTCCTATAACCAAGCTACCTGAGTGTGCACGGGCCGCGTTCACGGTTCCAAAGCTCGATCGGGTACAGAGCGAGTTGTTTCCTGCATTTGGCACAGACAAACCACTACTTCTATGTTCACTGACGGGTGCTGGCAAGGTAAGCTGACTGATTGTATCTTCAAAGTCCTCACTTATGTGCCAGTGGTGGACCCAGACCCATGTTGCAATGATGACCATCCTCAACGAGCTGGCAAAGTACAGAGATGAAGATACTGGCGAATTCGCGCTCGACCAGTTCAAGATAGTCTGCATCGCTCTTATGAAAGCCCTCGTACAAGAGATGGTCGGCAACTTTACCTCACCTCTTACCTCCGCGTTTGGGATCAAAATCGGTGAGCTGACCGGCGATTCTCAAATGACGAAGCAGCAAATCTCCGAAACCCAAATCATCGTGACGACGCCAGAAAAATGGGACGTCATCACTCGCAAGAGCACGGATACCAGCTACACGAACCTCGTTCGCCTCGTGATCATCGACGAAATCCACCTGGTACACGACGAGCGTGGTCCCGTCTTGGAAAGCGTTGTCGCGCGAACAATCCGGAGAATAGAGCAGACGGGTGACTATGTCCGACTCGTTGGCCTGTCCGTAACGCTGCCGAATTATCAAGACGTGGCGACTTTCCTCCGCGTGGACGAGTCGAAAGGGCTCTTTTATTTCGACGCCTCCTACCGTCCGTGCGGACTTCAACAACAATTCATCGGGGTCACTGAGAAGAAGGCTATCAAACGATTCCATGTCATGAACGAAGTCTGCTATGAGAAGCTCTTTGATCAAGCGGCAAAAAACCAAACTGTCGTCTTTGTCCATTCTCGCAAGGAACCCGCCAAGACTGCTCGCTTCATACGTGACATGGCCATCGAAAAGGAGTCTATCACGCAGTTCGTGCGACCCGACTCAGCCACTCGGGAGACTCTGACAGAGGAGACCGGGAACGTCAAGGATACAAATTTGAGGGACCTCCTGCCTTTCGGATTTGTGATCCATCATGCGGAATGTCAAGAGAGGACAGGACTCTGGTGGAGGAGCTTTTTGCCGATGGTTCCGTGCAGGTTTTGGTGTGCACGGCGACTCTCGCGTGGGGTGTCAACCTTCCGGCGCACACTGTCATCATCAAAGGGACGCAGATTTACAATCCCGAGAAGGGTCGGTGGGTTGAGTTATCTTCTCAAGATGTCCTCCAGATGCTCGGACGCGCCGAACGACCGCAATTCGATACGTATGGCGAACGAATTATCATCACGAATCACTCGGAGCTTCAGTATTACCTTTCGCTCTTGAACCAGCAACTACCGATCGAGTCCCAGTTCGTCTCCATATTGCCAGTGGCGGACAATTTGAACGCAGAGATCGTACTTGGGACAGTTAGGAACCGCGACGAAGCAGTGCAGTGGTTAGGGTACACGTATTTGTGACTGTTCTTGTCATAATTAGCCGTTCTCTGACCAACGTTCTCAGGTATGTGCGCATGCTCAAGTCCCCTGGACTATACGAGGTCGGAGTCGACTACCAAGACGACGGCGACGGGTTGATTCAAAAGCGCGCCGACATCGTTCATTCAGCTGCAGCGCTCATCGAGAAGTGCCACCTCGTCAAGTACGAGCGGTCTTCTGGTCGATTCCAAAGCACGGAACTCGGTCGCATCGCATCGCATTCCTATGTAACGCACAATTCGATGGCGACGTATAATCAACATCTGCGGCCGACGATGTCAACGTTGGAGTTGTTCCGAGACTTTGTGCTCTCGAAGGAGTTCAGGTTGGTTCCCGTGAGTGATTCGTAGATTTTCCGGTTTGATTACCATACTGACAGCAATTTTAAAGGTACGACAAGATGAGAAGCTCGAGCGTGCAAATTTGCTGGAACGCAAGAGGATCAGTCGTTCATAGGTGTGTTTTTTTGTTGTTGATGGCGGCGGCTCCGCTTTGGCTCACGCGCTTGTAGACTAAGATTCGCTCCTTTCATCAGTTGTTTATGCCGGCGCTGCAGCTGGTCGCGGCCATGCTCGCATCGCTGGGTACGAACCCGGTGGGTCGTGTGTAATATGATCGATTCGTTTGCGTTGTACTGATTCACTTGCTTAGGCCCTCGAGTTTTTGTCGAGCCACCGAGACGCGATTCTCGAAAACGACAGCGAAGAGATGGCGCTGTCATATATCAAAAAGATCCATTTGCTCGTCTCGCTCAGCGGGAGCGTCCTTCCGCTCATTCCCAAATTGGAGCTAGTCCAAGATGTGTGAGTCAAGGGGAGTGCATCGAAGGGATTGGACTGTTTTGCGCTCTCCTAACGACGGCATCGATTTCGGTATACTCTGCAGTGACTGGGATGTGCCAGTGGAGGACGCCGATCTTGGCGAGGGTAGCGTTATCGACAGGGATGCCAAAGTCGTGGACGAGACGCTGGTCGCTGGGAACGTTGTCAAAGTAATAGGCGCGCACCGTGACTGGGAGTCGTGGACAGGAAAGATACCGTGACGGGGAACTCCGTATCACTGACATCAACTTCGCTGCGGGCGCCGGGACTTCAAGTTTCTCGGTGAGTCTGGCCGCCGATCACGAATGGAACTGGTAAATGATTACATCCAGTACTAACATTCAAGCGGCTAGTAAGCTTCATAGGAACTCAGGAGTCTGTCCCGAAATGGTTACTTCAAACATCTTCGCCGCAACTACCGCAAACAACATGGTCAACCGTCCGGCGTCAACGCCGTCTCGTGGTATTCGCATTGCAGGCACCGAGCGCAAGCCTAGACCAGGCGATTCGTCCGCCGTGATTACAATTCTATTTTTTTTTCCTTCCGCTGGTGTCGCACATTGTGTTCATCAGAAGCAGAACTCGTGTTTGCCTTCAGGCCGGGCCGTTATGCTGTGTGTCGAACATGGCTAGTGCACCAAATCGCCACTTCCTTTGGTCCATACCTTCGCACCACCAGCACTGGTATATTTGGAGGGCGCCAGCTCTTCATAGCAGTAACTTCTTTACGATGAGCCCGGCCGAGTGCTTGACCCAGGGTTTTCAATGTTCTAAACAAGGCTCTGGAAACTCCAGAAGGCTCGTAGTATGCATCGACGGCACCTCAAACCAGTTTGGCGTCAAGGTAACGTGGACGAGCTCGAATTCACTGGCCTCCCGTCGCTCACCATATACATTCACAGAATACGAACATCGTCGAGCTCTACAGTCACATTACCAAGAGTGATACACAACTAACGTATTACTGCAGTGGACTCGGCACCGGCGTAATAAAATTTCCAGTACATTAGACATGGCCATTGGCCGGTAAGCTATCATTCAGCGCTTTATGAAAAATGTTCTCATTGTGGAACAGGAACCTTCACAAGGTCATCATGGCTTCCTACCGCTGGCTGTCTGACAACTACAGAGATGGAGATAGCGTCTTTTTGTTTGGTGAGTCATTTCATTTGATAGTGATGAAACTACATATTTCTTATTTGCGTCTTCCAGGCTTCTCCCGCGCAGCTTATCAAGTCCGAGCGTTGGCAGGTATGATTGCTCGAGTGAGTATGCTTTTCGAAAAAAATTACAACACCAACTAAATTGCCCGAAAGGTCGGGTTACTTCTCCTTGAAACAATGAACAAATACCATTGTAAGACCGTTCTCGTCACTCTGGCAGTTGGCTTATGCATGTCTGATGCGGTCCAGCACTTTCGAACTATACTCAATGGATCATCAGCGAATCTAAACTCGCAAATTCTAAGGGAAATGGAGAATACGCTCAGTTGGCGAAAACGTTTAAGAGAACATTCTGTCGCAAAAATGTTCATATTCATTTTGTTGGAGTATTGTCAGTCTTTCTGCGGGTCTCTCACCATTATATTGAACATAATGTCTTTCCGCGATTTAGGGACACCGTGTCCTCTGTCGGCTTCGACAGGAACAAGACATTTCCCTACACGACGAGTTCCTGCGACCACATTTGCTATTTCCGTCATGCCTTGGCACTAGACGAACGGCGAGTTGAATTTCTCCCAGAGTAGTATGTATATGGCGGACGATCCAGCGTCGTTGATGACGAACGTATCAAAGAGGTCTGGTTTGCGGGCACTCACGGAGACGTGTGAGTCTTCTTCAACTGATCGGGGTCCCAATTCTAACAGCGACACCTCAAAGTGGCGGCGGTAACAGACGTAACGAGCAGCTGCAGTCCGGGGACATTCCGTTGCTGTGGATGCGTAGTCAAGCTGTCGCTGCCGGGCTGGAAATGGAACCCGCAGACGTGATGTGGAAGATCGACGATCTCAACAAAACGGTCACAAACTCGATACCTATCCAGTGGTGGCCGTTGGAACTGTTTCCCTTCAAACGTTTACTATACCACAATTCAGATACACGTACTTCCAGGTGGGGTCCTGAAACAACATCCGAGAACCATCCTGACCATCAGCAGGCCTCACCTCCGAGTCGGGGGTCCACGCAGGATCGTGCCGGGACAGAAGGTGCACGTGTCCGTGCTATTCAAGAGCAACTACAAGCCTTATGCCCACCTCTACGACATACCTGAAATGTGGCCAGAGCTTGAGCCCATGTTCTGGAACGATGCAGCGAGTCATCAGCGGCTTCAGAAACTAACGAACTTATGGGAAAAGGACATCTTCGATCAATGCTCCATTCGGACTCTGCTCGACCATCTCAAACCAGGCCAGCCCATCAGGGAGGTGCTGGGTCGCTTGGCTTTCATGTCGAGCTTTGCAAGGGAGTAGCGTGCAATATCTTGATCGAATTCGTAAAGCATGGTATGGTCGCTTGTTCTTGCAGTCCACCTTAGTTTTACCCGTGTCTGATTTGATATAGGCGACGTCCGGGAGGTGCTGGAATCGGACGACTGCTGAAGAAACTTTGCCAAGCGAGCAAAGAAGGAAGTCCCTACCAAATGCGACGATGCTATCCTCGCCTTGGTCACGCTTGGGAACACGGAAGGTGAGTCGGGTGGCACCGTCGTCGTTCCAGATCTTGTGCTCAAATAACATACATATTATGTAGTGAGGATGGCCGTGAAAGACGCCATCGATGCGGAAAAAGACAATTCCAGTTCTCGTTGCGCGGCTGAACCGCGAGTCGACCGCTCTTTCTGCAGCCTCGGCGCTAGCACGCCTCGTCAAGATTGGTACTTCACCTCACCTTTGGGTTGGACAGCGACGCGGATTTTTGACCCACTCGGACAGACGACGTCGCAGCCGTGGTGTCGGAAGACAAGGCCGTTGCTCTCGCGAGCATCATGGGTATGCTTCAGCGTCGTTGGTTCGATGGCCTGAAGGGAGAAGATGGTCTTCAAGTCTTGTCCAGGCTGCTCAGTGTGGTCAGTTTATCGCATGCGCTCACTCGGCTTGGCGTGAGATCTGACAAAGCTGTGTTTTGGGGGCTTACCAGAACGATTGCGAACTGCCATCTTAAGTGCCGGATCTGTCGGAGAGTTGAAGGACATGATCAAATCGGAACAATACGAGAGCGTCTACGCGGGCTTGCACTATTTGCGAGCTTTTACTAAGTTCGGTGAGCGCCTCTTGTCGTCTTGCCAGTGTGGTCGTCTCCCCTGATTTGCTCGCTTAGTACTGGTCGGTGAATAGACAAGGGCGGAGGCACGCATCAAGATCGCGACGCGCAGGGGGTGATTCCTCACGTGGTGAATGCGTTGGGCGTTCCTCATCGAAGAGTGCAGAGGATTGCAGCAGAAATTTTGCGATTTTTTTCTGAAAACGGTAGGTCTTCCCCTTTCTTTCTTCTTCTTTTGTAATGACGTGAGGTTGATGTGTTGTCCGCACAGAGAATTTATGCGCACTAGTAGTCCGCCGCGGGGGGTCTTGGATTTCAAGTTGTTCAGGGATCGACGTGCCGGTGTAATTCTCGCTGCGAGCATCAAGTTGAGACAGCTATCCAAGGAAAGTACGTCATCATTCTTCCCTCGTTCGCGTCGTACGCATCCACGTTTCCTCCATTGACGGTCTCCGTAACAGAGTCCGTGTGCGACATAGTCCGCTCGGAGAACAGGTTCTGGAATATGCCAGTGAGTCACGACTACTACGAAGGATTGGCGGACCTCGACTATGGCGAAAAAGGCGGAGGACCGGGTCAGGGTGCGTTGTTTGTTCGCATCGTGTCGCTCTCCCTTGTCCATTCGTTGCGCTTACACGTGACCTTTTTTGTCACCTCACGCATAGACGAAGTATGTAACTCGGTCGGACAGATGATCCAGCTGATGCAGGCGGACGGCAACGGTGCGAACCTATGTCCAGCAGAGAAGCGATGGCTGGCGCCGGTGCCGTACGAGCTCAAGAAGATCAACCGCCGCCCGGGCGCGCCATCGATCGCGATACAGGTGTGTTTTTCCCCGTTGTTGTTACAGTGTGGGGTAGGACGGCCGCGGCGGACGTATCAAGAACTGTGGGACGAGGGGTGATGTGACTCGGACGTGAGGGTGAATGTGTGAATGGTGGCAAAGAATGGTGGAAGGACTCTGACCGCATCGTTCAAACGAATCGAAAGGTTTTGGGACTGGCTGCGAGGAGCTTGGGTAACGGCCGATGGAGCGAGTCTGTCCGGCCCCAGACGGAGGCCGAGATCACGCTCGCGAGCGTGTTTGCGCCCGGTCATCAATCGGAGACCAATTTCGACGTGCAGGTGCGACGACAGGAACTGCAGCTCAAGCGAGCAATGATCGAGTATCTCAGTGCTGCGAGGGCAACTTTATGAAGGAGATTTCCTCACAACGACGACCAATGGTGGACCAGTGGTCGCTCGTGTGCACACAAAAATGGTATTGCACGGCAGGTACGGGTAGACTTGGTAGACCCAGTAGTACAACTATGTCATAACGTTTACTACATAGTAAATACAGCTGTTTCATTTGAGCTACCAGATGCTACAGAGCTAATTACTATGTAGTGCTATGTAGTAAAAATAGATAGCTCGGTACGATACAGCTAACTATGTTGCAGGGGGATGTCTACTGTTCTACCAGTGTTATGTAGACTACATAGCATCCTGTAGAGGTAGAACTTTTTGCAGATGTGATCTTCCTATGCATATACTCATCTCGGGGAATCTTGTTCTCGCCATATAACCCCCTTGTAGTTTATTATTGTTACGATTCTTACGAACAAATGTTTGACCTTATTAGGCATCTAAACAAGGCGGTGGAACGCTAAGTTGGTTTTCATGATGGCACTGCGCGCTGTCGCCCACATTTCCCGTCGCCCTACTCTCACTATCCACATCCCCCGCTCGTAGTACTCATCATTGGATTTGTACTCTCGTATACTACTGATAGTACAATCCACACCCTTTCTCGTTCCAGTCACAGTCCGACGCTCGGCCAAAGAAACGGGAGCCTTTGCCATAAGTCACAAAATGGGACTATTGTAACACGCTATATCGGGCACTAGTTATTTTCGTGATGCTTATATATATATCAGTCACCTAGTGGCCGAACCCTTGAATCTGTGTTGCGTTTCGTATCCTTTGGACTAGCCTGTCTGACCGAGTCAAAATCGAGAGTCGGGTCGAAAGCCACGTTGAACGCACGAGTTATGCTGCCAAAACTCCACTGCCGCATTGGGCGTAACGTTATGAATGCAACGTTTTCTCTCCATTTCGTCTTTCACGAGGCCGCGCGGCACCTCACAAGGATGCCTGTGCTCCTCGAGTGACCGTGACGACCGGTTGCTATATGAAGTACCCACACGCACGGGTGGGGGGTTCCTTTGTCCTCCCAGCTTCTAAAACATCCCCTAACGTTCAAGATTCCCTAAACGCTGCCATTAAGACCTCATGCTCGTTGAACGTCTGTCCGCGTGGTTCGGTACAGACTATGGGAGAGTCATTCAGGCCGCGCTGGCGGGAAAAGAACGCATCCTACCGCTCGCAATAGACATCCGACGAGGCTACCCATGCCGAACCCTTTCGGCATGTCGTTTTGCCGCACTGAACTTTGTGCGCGTCGTGTTCAAACACGTACAGCGCACAAGAGGGAACGCAAGCCCGAGCATGGCACGATTTTTGAGCATTATCACGGAACGACGTGTCCTCGAGGTACGCGTATCGTACCTTTTCTCTTCTGAGGAAAGCGGGAGAAATATTAGTATCCACGGTCTTGTGCTAACGATCGAAACTCCTTAGGAGATGGTGTCCCCTTGCGAGCGGTTGACCAATGAGCAACCGATCCAGTTGGCCGACATGTCTCACATACCTCTGTTTGAGGGTGCCTTTCGGCACGTCGTAACTAAGCAGGGTCTTCCAAGCATAATCCTCCTCAAACAATCGTTGCGGTTGGTCTTTTTTTCTCTGAATGTTCAGCCCCCGGTAACCATTGGGCTGGGGCTACTTTCTCCCTCCTTGTGGTATATTTGGTAGGCAAATGCAACTGCATCCCTCGCCCGTCTCGGCCATGGTCGTGAGCCGCGACGCGAGCACGACGGTATGTCTGAAGCTCCATGAAAAATCCAAGGACGTATTCCTTGTCCTCGATTTCGGATTCGGATTTGCCGAACCGCTGGATCACGGTCACCACCCCAGATCTTGGTCCAGCAGTCGTGGTACGAAGCCATTCACTCTCGCAATCAGTACCTCCTTGGAGCAGACGGTAACACGCCTGTTGGGAATACTACCCGTGGACAACCGCATGGAGGTAAGCGACAGGCGGTGGCAAGGGCAGCTGTTTTCGAGCTGTACGATATGCACGTTTGCGCCTGCGGAGGGATTCGTGATGTCGCCAGAAGCCGAATTGTCGGCGATCCGCGAAAGCGTCGCGTTGTTGAGGACCATGGGAGGGAGTGACGATCCGGGGAGGAGTTGGAAAGGAGAACAGGGACAGGGACAGGGACATGGTGCAAAAAGAGGAGAACGAAGTCGATTGATGGGACGTTCAAGAGCTGGACCCTCCAGATCAAGTGACAGGGATGTAGGGGCGAGAACCCCTTTCGACGTCGGTATGCTTGCTCCGTCAGCGAGCCGTGGGCACGCTAGGCGTCTCGGCGGTGAATCTCTGGGAGAAGGGACAAGCGCGCGCATGGCAGAACCACGCCCGAAATTGAGACCGTACGAGAAGGATAAACGACACTGTCGCATATTCCTCTCCGAAAACGAATGGTCCACCCGCGCGAGCCGGTGGGCGAGCTCCATTTCGCTATCGTCTGAGGTACCTGATTTCGGCCAAGATGCATATTTTGAATGTGTAGTCTGTTTTGAAGACATACGTGAAGAGGAAGGGATTCGTCTTCTTCCTTGTGCTCATGAATTCTGTAGGACTTGTCTTGCGGGACATGTATCTTCCAAGATCGAGGAGCGCCAGTTTCCAGTGTTTTGTCCATTATGCATGATTGATGAGAGAAACGCGAACCCCTCGGGTGAGTAGTCACAGCCAATCCCATGGTACGAAATGAGACTGACGTTGAAGATCCACAGTCGTGTCGGGACCCCTACTCAAACAACTTGCAATAAGCGAGGAACTGTACACCATTTGGTCAGAGCTCGAGATGGCCGACTTGTGTGTGCGAGTACACTGTCGCAGGTGATCAAAGCACGAATCATGCGTATTTGCCACTCTTAAGCTTACGGTTTGGTACAAGGTGCAATCGCTCCGCTTTCGTCGACAAGGAAGTACATGAAGGACTAGAAGAACTCCGTTGTCCGTTCCCGGGATGTGGGCATTCCTGGTGCAAAAACTGTCAACAAACCATTTCTGGAGACGTGCCAAACCACTCTTGTGACGGTGCGGAGGAGCTTGATCATCTGGTGAGACAAATGGGATGGAAGTACTGTCCAAGTGAGATTCCTTTTTCATCGCCCGATATCGGGACTTCCTCACGAGCCTGTCGGTCATTTTCGGCCGCAGAATGCCGAACTCCGGTCCAGAAAAACGGTGGATGCAATCACATGAGGGTGAGTTGAGCCTCTTCACAATGTATTACTGTCGTTGATGTCATATTCATACTTTAAATTCGATGCTTACGACTGGGACGCCACCGATGACCCAAAGTGCGCGGCTCCAGGGTGCAATACCCACTTTTGTTACAGGTGCGGAAAGCAGATCACGAGGGCACCCATTCCGTTCCTCGTGAGGTCCGCTGTGAACGCACATTTCAAACAATGTACGCTTTGAGACGCGGTATGATGAGCTCATTGCTGGTATAGAGCTGGATAATTTACCTGTCCCATTTTGTTGGTTACCTGCTGTAATCGGCGTAGAAGTGCTGGCACAAGGCTTCCGAAGACTTCGGGTTGCCCTACGCGTATGAACAACTCGATATCTGATAAATAAATAGCTGAGGTTCGACTGAGGTGGCTGTGCTCCGTGGTGTTTGTACATGTTTCTATATTGCCACGTCCGACGCTACAACTTTGGAACGGCGCGTGTCAAAAATCTTGTCTTCCTACTCTTCGCCGCTCCTGCGCTGCTCCGTACAATGAGCGGGTGTAAGTCAACATTTTCTTCTTTGGCAAAGCTTTGAACTAACCTGTTCAATATTCAAGTCCGGTTTTTGAATCTCGTCCGACCTTTCCTTCCACTCTTGCCTGAAGTCTCTTCCCCAGACCGCAAGGTGCGTGACCGATGTCTTTCAATGACCATGCTACTTATTCTTCACCAGGTGCCATTCAACCAAAAGCTGCTATGGACCGCCGTGACGCTCCTTATTTTCTTGGTCTGCTCCCAAGTACCGCTCTATGGAATTATGTCCTCCGACTCGGCTGACCCTCTGTACTGGATGCGTGTCATTCTCGCTTCGAATCGTGGAACCCTCATGGAACTCGGTATCAGTCCAATTATTACCAGTGGAATGATTATGCAGCTTCTGGCTGGAGCGAACTTGATTGACGTCGACTTCAGCTTGAAGGAAGATCGTGCTCTTTTTGGTGGTGCACAGAAATGTGGGTCATTTAGGTTGGCTTGTTTGAGCGTTGCCAACTGTATTGCTGACCGAAAAACTAGTGTTCGCCCTCATCATTTCTCTCGGTCAAGCGACTGTTTATGTTCTCACTGGTCTTTATGGTCAACCCAAGGATCTGGGTGCCGGTATATGCCTGCTGCTCATCATTCAGCTTATCGCCGCAGCTCTCATTGTCATCTTGCTGGATGAACTCCTCCAGAAAGGCTATGGCCTCGGTTCCGGCATCTCTCTCTTCATTGCTACGAACATTTGCGAAACCATCATTTGGAAGGCGTTCTCCCCGACGACTGTCAACACTGGCCGTGGTCCAGAGTTTGAAGGTGCAATCGTTGCCCTTTTCCACCTTTTGTTCACCTGGAATGACAAGGGCCGCGCCCTCCGCGAGGCTTTCTGGCGTGACCGTCTCCCGAATGTCATGAACTTGATTGCTACTGCCGTCGTCTTTGCTGTCGTCATCTACTTGCAAGGCTTCCGTATCGAGATTCCTGTCAAGAGCAACCGCTTCCGTGGGCAGCGCGGCTCGTACCCAGTGAAACTGTTTTATACTTCAAATATGCCCATTATGTTGCAATCTGCCCTTACTTCCAACGTGTTCATCATCTCTCAGATGCTTGCGTCGAGGTTCCCGTCCAACTTTCTGGTCAAGCTCATCGGTATATGGGAGGTTAGTCTTCCTGTTCAATACATTGAAAGTTTATTGATCGAATCGACCCATAGCCAGTTGAAGACTCTCCCCAGCTCCGTGCAGTGTCTGGTATCGCTTACTACATATCTCCCCCACACACTATCAAGGAAGCCCTTC